>JARFTM010000113.1:0-110079 GCA_030278935.1 Trichoderma polysporum | reverse complement strand
GTTCGCCAACCCCCGGCCCCCCCCCCCCCCCCCCCCAGATGAGGTAAATCGACGGAGATGCTTGTAGGTACCATATATGTTCCTTTTCTTCTTTGCAGAGAACCGTACTCTCTCTCTCTCTGCATCTGGCTCTGCATCTTTCTGGCTCTGCATCTTTTTCTCTCTCTTTTGCCTCATTCTAGACACGAGCCCTGTGCAACCCTTATCCTGCGTGCATGTGCGTGTGGGACAGACCTCCAGCTGTCTCATTAGAATTTCAGGCACGTCCAAAGCTTGATCCCCCCATGGTTTGTCTAACGTCCCGCGTGCCTGGCCGGCAGAGGGCGGTGCGTGCGAGAGCAACCACTATGCCGCGCTGTTCCGCTCCACCGCGTAGAAGCAAAAAGAAGCTGGCGATGTCGTCGGTGTGTATGCTCCGTACCTGCATCATATCAAAACCCGTCAAAAACATCTCACATATCACCTCCGGCCGCTTGCAATCTTCATCACATGCTGGCCTTGGCCGCGTGGCAATGGCTGCTCTGCTCTGCTCGCTTAGCATCCCTTGCATGGGCCCCAAGTATATCGCTCAAGTGGTCTCCATTTGAGGGCTCCAGAAAAGTCACCAACAAGAAGCAAGGGCGGGCGCCGCAGGGCCCCAGCAGCGGCACTTGGAACGATGAGTACGTACTAACTCGGGACAACTGCTTCGCCATCACACATCCATCACACGCATCGAACTGGGGCTAGATTTCGGAGTGGTGTAAACCAGATCGCACTGCGCTAACGCAAAAGACCGGATCGCCAGGGTTGCTTGCTGCAAGGCCCCACTAGACCACTACCAAGCACTACAGTGCTAACTTGAAGTGCCCCTAGCGGAATGAGTCCGCTGTTTGCTTTCAATGCCTTGTATCTTGGCGTACACGCAGTTAGCACCACAGCCCATCAGCGTTGCTTACCACTAACACGGCTGACTCGGCGAAACATGGTGCCGCAAGCGGTGCCGCTCGCCCAAGCCCCAAGCCTCCAAAAAGCCCCAAAAAAGCCCCCTCTCGCTGACGCACGGGCCACTGAGCCAATCGGAGTGCCTGCATGAGGAAAAGCCAGGCCGGCGAACCAGCGACTTACAAGGCACTTGCCCTGCGGTTGCCTGCTTAGTAGGGCCAGTAGTTCGTCCTGAGGCATTCCAGCCATCATCACCTTAGTTAAGATGGCGTTTCTCTAGCCTCGTTTCTTCTTCCCTCCAAAACCTCGTCCCTATCTATCCTATCTATCATCTTTTTTGCCTACATTGCGCAGTAATAGTACCACGTAGGTACGCAATACGGGGTACCAAATGCGACTAATTGTCTGTTTTGTTACTCGTCTCTTTTCCTTCCCTTCGCTCCCCTGTTCCATCGGCGCCCTCCGATCATGACTTCAGCTGCTACTGTGAGAAGCACCGCAACTCAATTCTTTTCTAGAGCCTCCCGTATCGTTGCCCCTCATGTTCGTGACATTGCTCTCCAACTACGTCAGGAGCTGGGTTGGTTGGCTCGGTACTGAGGGGAAGATTTTTTTTTTTTCCTATCCATCATATCGACTACCTGAATTTCCTCAGCCAATACCAGCTTCATATCACTCACTCACACGCACACACACACACGCTGGCACTTTCACATCCCACAATTACAAATCGCAAAATATTTAGTGTGTCGAATTTGACAGAATCGTAGTCATAGTCATCTCCAATAATTAGTCCGTTGGGCGACACATGCAGCGCAGTGTTGGATGAGTCCGTCGAGCAAACACCAAGCGGCTTGCACGGACGGACGGCCGTCTGGTGAGAATGGTCCGGATAGAAAAGCTGCAAGCGACGGGCATTTTCCCACACCCCTCTCCGTCCGGACCCAGAATTGAATACCCTTGATCAACTCAACTCCCCCTCCAACAAAACGCCCCGATGTCAAGCGACAAATGGGAGCAACGTGCTGCTTCTAGTCGTACCACTTTAACTAGTGATGATGACTTAAGCATGTTAGCATGGCTTCCCCCTCACCCCCTTCCGTGCTGACGTTACAGATCATATTCTGGTATATATCGATCTCACCAACACTATGTTGTACCGTTTTCCTCAAAGGGCCATTATCTCCGCCAGAGAGGAGGAACCTCGGAGTCGATGCTATCTGTCATTTTGCGCCGCCAACTGAGTTTGACTCGAAGTCCGAGGTCTTGTCATACCGCTATACACTAGCTGCTCGTAGTTCCTCGGCCTCTCCAAGCGAGGTCCTGAATTCTGATGTATTCGTTTTGAATGAGTGCTGGATTAAGCAAGCTGCGTCTTGGCTCTGCGTCTTGGCTGAGAGGCCGTCTCCTACGAGCATGGTCGGAGCACCCAAGTTTTAGTACAGCTGCTTAAGGCTTGACTCTTGATTGGCTCATATACGCCGGCAAAACCAGCTCCTACTGGAGGCGCCCAGTAGGAGCTGCAACATGGTCCGTTCAAGAGATGCCAAGTTCGAAACCAGTTGCACATGCTAACTACATACGTCTTTTAGCACTCAATCCTCAATCCGGCCTTGCCATGATTTAACCCCCATTTTGCAAGCCACTCGCGTTTGAAGAATACAGACAGAAAGCCGATTTCTGATGGAAAGCTGTCACGCGTGTGTGATTGCTCTGCAGAGTTGCATTGGCGCCTGCTGTGATATTGCGTGGTTATCAACACATTGTAGTACTACTCGTATACACACACACTCGCGCGCGCACATACACACCACATATAGTATATACAACAGGTATGGACGTCCGAATGCGGTGGGCCATTGCTCAATAACCCTTGGCCGGGATCCTCAACCTCTCCGTCCAGGACGACCGTTGAGCGTTGAGCCTTGCGCCTTGCGCCTTGCCGCGGTGGAGCGCTCCATATTTCCAGCATCCTTGCCATCGTATCATGTTATTCAGATCACTCACAGCCCTGGTCGCCAACCCGCCCGGCCTATCAGCGGACATCTCCACAAGGTTTTTGCCTTACCCCACTCATGCAGGCGGCACGCTATCTGCACGCAAGCATGTTCTGCGGCCCTCGACCACATGTTTTGTGTTTGTTCCAGGGATCTTACAATCTATCAAAGTAACCTCTACTGCCCGCCGAATCGTGTAAGCAGTCACAATCATGTACCCCTGGTTTTGGCCCAGAAAAATATGCTACGCATGACCCTCAAATCGCTCAACCCAACCCGCTCATGCTCCAGGATGCAACCAGGGCTGGTCATTTGATCCATATACAGGCCCGGGAACTTGCATTGGAACAGGAACCGTCCCCGCAAACATGGACATGTCGGCGCTAGCCCATGTCTTGTCAACTGATTTTGACTCAGGTACCGGGATGATCACTCCGCATTCCCAGTTCCGACAATTCATTTTGATGCCTCCCGTAGACTTGTCTTTAGACAGCCGGCCCCTAAATAAATCACTCCCCAACGGCCGTCACAACGGCGGCGGTGGGGATACAGTCAGCCTTTAATCAACTTGGACCGGCGCAATCAGCGCAAACAAACAAACGGGGGGTGTGTGGTGGGAAACTCTCTCTCTTGACTCACCAGGCGCTCTCGGAAAGATTGGCACTGCCTACATATGCCCAGCCTGGCGATTGCCGTGTCGCTTGGCTATCTCCGGCCCGGCGACGAACGAATATCATTTTACTGTGCATGAGGAGCCGGTCACGAGAGATGACATCCCGGATCAGGTCTCTGGGGAAGAGAGGCGACCGCCACCACTTGCTTTGCACGCAAATCGTGCCTCCGGCCTTGTCATTGTCATTTGTTTAGTATGGGGATTGAAGCAAAAAGAGGAAAATGATTAGAAATGACACGGCTAATCGAGCCGTGTAATGACTCGGAAGTCATAACTTACATTGCGTCCGCCTCTGCTTTTCGACACTGTACGGTCTGTAGGGAAATAGATGCGGAACCGGTCTTGTAGCTCTTTGAACGACATCGCTTTTATCGCCGTCGTTGCTGCTGTCGTCGCTGATGTCGCAGTTGTCGCCTCCGTCGGCTTTTTCGCAGACCTTGAGCTAGCGCCACTAGATTTCTTGTATTCGTCTATGCCGTCATCACCTACAGAGATATGTGAGGAACGGTTCCCCACCCAAGCAGTAAGCAGCAAAGGGAAGGGGTAAAAAAAAGGTTCGGTTATTTTACCTCGACAGGCATTGTATATAGCCTCTATCAACTGGTGGTTTAATGATCCCAGCGAAGCACACTAGACATGACCCGTTAGCCAATTCGTCCCAAACAATGGGTATCCCGGCAACATGCCACGAGGTCGATGTCGACAGGGTCAGAACTAGCTAGCCCAAGAGCCACTACACTAGCTCCAAGGCCACAATATCCTTAGGAGGCAACTGTCAGCGATAAATGTTTCCACTCGTAGCCTCACTCGAGTTCGGTCTTGATCATCATACCTGTGCGTTCTACAGTCGTTGCCGAGTGACTTCCGGGTCTAAAAGATGAGAATTTGAATCATGGTCAGTATATCGTGGGCGGAAAAGGAGGGTCTCATTTCCTTTTCTTTCCGGTTATATTTCCCAAAAGAGAGAGAGAGAGAAACGCACATGGTGTGGACGAAGGCGATATCTGACGTCTTGGAAAAGTCGTAGTTGGCGAGACTAGCAACCATCTTTTCACCTACGCCCGTTGCCTGGAGGAAATATACTAGCTCTGTGTAGAATCTAGGATTCGGCCCATGGCTACGGGCGGCATTGACATGGGGGGTGGCGGCATTTTCCAGCCTTGGGAGATCGATTAGAAATACCATCTAAAAGCAGAAATCGAAGACGAGATTACCCCTGGTCAGTTTTCCTGGGGAGAGCAAAAAAAAGCCAAAAAAGAGGAAAGGAAAAAAAGTGTAAAGTGTCTCTACTGCGGGAAATACTGACATTCTCCATGACCCCGGTCTCTCCCCAGTCGTAGGGCATAAGGTTGCCCGTCGGGATGACGACGCGGAGATGGCTTGGGTACTTGAGCAGCTGCAATTTGGAATGCATGGCTCCGAAGCCGTGCATGGGGGGGAAGCAGAACTTGATGTTGTCCGGGACGTTGGCTCGCATGACGCTTTTCTGTTTAGATAGGATTAGAGATGCCGGTCAGCATTTTCCTTATCTCTCTCTCTCTCTCTCTCTCTCTCTCTTTCTTTCAGAATGCGGGTGGACCAGGACACATGATAGCTGGAGAGAATGGATAGGGAGAGAGAGAGAGCGGGAGGGAGAGCGGGAGGGAGGGTCACCTGAGCTTCGTCCTTGGCAAATGCTAGTAGCAGTATCTTTGTCCTTCTGTAATCAAGCTTTGAGAGCATCCACTCTTCATCCCATTGGAAGGAAGATAGCACGGCGAGCTCGAGTTTGTCCTTTTGAAAGACCTCCTCGATGGTGATTTCGTCGCCGGTTCGTGCAGTGCCGCGAGACCATGTTCGTTTGACGGTGGGGTTTGGATAAGGTAAGCTACTGCTTTCAATCCTTGTTGTTGCTGCTGAAGCTGATATTGTTGTTTTGATATTTGTGGTATTGATGTTTGCGGTATTGCTTTCGGAGGGTGTTCTGATAATAGCTTGTTTCTTTGGGGGAGGGATTTCAACCAAGTCGTCGTCATTGTCGTCGTCGTTATCGTCGGCGGGAGGACGCTGGCGCTTTGCGAGGCGGTTTAGGCGTTCTTGTTCCATTGCCTTGCGGTCGATGAGAAGGGATCCGAATTGGGATTGTTGCGACTGAGGCTGTGATTGTGCCTGTGCCTGTGACTGTGTCTGCTGCGTCGAAGCCGAAGAACTTGCGGCGGGCAGACTGTCATCATCGTCATCGGAATCGTCAATCACTACTGTTTCGGCGGCTTGATCCTGGAGCGAGAGCGCAATGGCATAGCGGAGAGCTTCGTCGTCGTCGGCATCGTCAGCCAGCTCGGGGATGTGATCCTCCGGTCTTGCCATGGCTGAAAAATTGGTTCGTTTGATATGTGTTTCCTTATTTTTATTTTTTTGCCCCTTGTGCCTGATCGTCCTTGTTATGTTGTCTGTGAAAATAAGAAATTTGGGGGCCGCGGAAGAAGCGTGAATCGGGCTGATCTGAAGATCCCTGTAACCGTGCCGTTGCGTGAATGGTGCTGGCGCGCTGTCACGTGTGTGGTTATTTTTGGTTGAGTGAATGGAAGTGGGTTGGTTACGGCGAGGTGCTGCTTTGGAGGTGTCAATTGGAGCGTTTTTAATTGATTTGAAATTTATTTGGGGTTTGGAATGAGATGATGGATGAATTAGTTGTGTGGCTCTTTGGGGGATGGATTTGGAAGGTTTTTTGTTGTTGGTTGGTGGTTTGCGGTGTTGGTTGCCGCTGACGACTTATAAGATGGTGTATGACTTTTCACTTATATGGGATATATATCACTTACAGTAAGCAACAGCTCTTCGAATCATAAGAAGCGAATGTTTTCAAATTTTCTGTAGTAAAATGTACAATAGTTGTCATTATTTATTATGTAGATGCTGCTACAAGATAGAATAATTAGGATATTCTGTGCCATCCCTTGGGACAGAGTTTCCGATCATGGCGCACTAAGACGACACGCGCATCGAGCAATGACGTCCACGAGGTATAAACGTATTAAACATCATTTCGTTTAAATTACTTAGCAAATACTACTCCTTTTTTGCATCCCTTCTTTAATATACACTAGAATATATATTCAGATTACCATCTACCTACATACTTCTCTGCAGTAAAAAATGGCATCACCACCCCACGAGCAAAGCAAGACGCAGCAGCGCCATATCGTCATTGTTGGAGGCGGCGCTGCAGGCATGGTATATAAATTCTTCTTTCAATTAAATCATAAGCTATTTATCTGACTGTATTGTATGCTAATACATAAACAAACTCATAGTCCTGCGCCGCAACGCTAGCCAATCATCCCGAGAACTTCAAAGTCACGCTTCTCGAAAAGAACAGCGTCGTGGGAGGACAAGCGACGTCCATTCCGCTAGATGAGAGTAAATATGGTGCGGCGTGGATGAATAATGGAGTTCAGGGGGGATCACAGGTTTGTCAAATCTTCTTCTTCTTTTTTTCTTAATAACTGTCTTTATTACGTTGCGCTGATGGACTTCTTACACGATACCCTCCAGATCTTCAGGCATACCTTCAACTTCTTCAATCAATATGGCTTCCCAGCACAGCCTCTCCAGCTACAAGTATCCTTTGGAAAGGGAGAATCAGGCTTTTGGACCAACTGCTTCGCTAGCAAGCTCGTAGCCCAGCATTCATCCGACATCAAAAGATTCGGCCTCTTTCTCAAAGTCATCAAATGGACGATGCCCGTTCTAGGGCTGTTCCCCATCTCCATCATGCTACGTCTCTTCTTCTTCAGCAAAGACTTTGGCGATAAAATGGTATATCCGCTCATTGCCTTGTTCCTGGGTACAGGGAACCAGACGGCAAATGTCCCCGCGGCCATTGTCGAACGCCTCTTCAACGATCCTAACATGAAGCTCTGGAATTACGATGCGGACACGCTGCTGCCGAATCAACCTACCATGTACTCCTTCGACTGTCTACACAACTTCTACAACAAATGGAAAGACGATCTCATCGCCAAGGGCGTCTCCATCCGAACCGACACCGAAGTCCACAGCGTTCTCGCCAGATCCAAAAGGGGCATCGATCTAGTCATCAAGAACAACCACACCGACGAGCTCACCACCAAACACTTCGACCACCTCATTCTATGCGTCCTCGCAGACGACGCCCTCCGCATCCTCGGCAAATCAGCAACCTGGCGCGAGAAATTTGTCCTCGGCGGCGCAGCCTTCTACGACGACCTCACCGTCACGCACTCCGACTCAGCCTACTTCTCACGACAATACGAGACGCACTTCAAGCCCGAGCTCTGCGCGGAACCAAAGTCCGAAGAGCAGTGCCACCAAATCGCTTCTGCCAAGGGAGAATCTCTCTCATCGCCCTCGCGCGGCTCTCAGCGGCGGTTTAACCCCATGTATTACACTTATACGTACCAGCATGATCCGCGGCTCATAGAAATGTCCTTCAACTGCAGCAACTACCAGCACCAGTTCAAATCCTCTTCAGCGGAGGCGCATTTCGAACCAGTCTATCAGACAATCTTCCTCGATAAACGGAAAAGCAATCTCTGGACAGTTGACGACATCGATGAAAGTAAAATCATCAAGCGCAATTGGTGGCATCAGCTCGGCCACCGCTGGCAGCATTACGTCCGTGTCGTCCCGGGCATGATGTTCCTCCAGGGGCGCAATAATACTTTCTTCGCCGGGTCGTGGACATTAGTGGTACGTTTGTTTGTTTCCCTTAACAAACCCCCTTTTCTATACACATCACATCATATGGGAAGCAAAAAAAGAAAGCCCGCAGTGTCTAATCAAAGCAAGAGAAAAACAGAACATGCATGAAGTCGCTTGTATCAGCGGTATAGCAGCTGCCTACCGCCTCGGAGCAGAATACACGAACTTCGACAACTTTGCTCAAGATTTCTTCGTCAAGTACCTGTTACTTTCTCACAGAAAGCTATTTTCGCGGGAAGAAAAGAAGAGGAGAAAGGATAAGGCAATTTAAGAAAGAAAGTCTCCAATAAAAGTCCAATGAAATGAATGCCAGTCATAAGACATGCTATCGGGTATCGTAATGGAAATATAATGTAGTAATCTCCGAATGGTAGTTTAAGAAACCGATTCGCCTACTCTACTCAATTGATACGCCATGCAACACACAATGAGAGATTCAAGACATCACTAAAAAAGCAATAACGTAATACAAAATGAATGATGAGCCTAAGCATACAAATGAAACATAAAAACATCATCAATTATAAAAGAGAGAGAGAGAGAGAAAGAAAGAAAGAAAGAGAAAGACAAAAAAACAGATAAAAGGTAGTTGATACTTCAAAGTAGATGACAAAACTGCCATGTACATTCAACACCCCAGCTCATTAGACCGTCCGTTACAAAAAGAAAACCCAAGCACCATAAAAAAGAGAACAAAACAAGGCGTAAAAACTCAAGAGTCGCTGCCGTACCAAAGATCTTTCGTCCAGTAGTGCCAAGGCCTTGTAATTTGCCCAGCATCCACCATGACTCCTCGGGTATCACTGAAAACCAGAACATAGTCAAAGTCCCAAAGCAAATCTTTCGTCCTGATGCAAAGTTACATGTTTCCTGTAACATTCCAGAGTCAAATACCACCAAGTGCCGTAAAACCATAGTTGATATGCAAATCCACCTCCCCGGTAGCGCCCAAATGCCTCTTGGATGCAGGTTTCTCCGTTGGCCGTAAGAAAAAAAAAATAAGAGAATAAGGAAAAAAGTTGCAGATAAACACACATAAGCGTATGCTCCCAAAGGCCTGTACCGTACGCACTCAAGCGGTGCCATATCCCGTTCTAGGATGATGCGAAAAGACATAGCAAAGAAAAAGAAGAGATGATTGTTTCCCGCTTCCCAATTGAGCCATAGCGACATTTCAACTAACATAGAAAATGAAGCAATATTGCTTGAAGATGCACGTAGAGTAAACAAAGAAAACAAAGGTACTCAGAGCTAATGAGTGAAAAGCCTGCGTTCTGTCGGTGGGCGTTCGGTTACCAGATCCAGCTTCAAGATTCGTCGAAGATCGTTTTCCATAGCTTGGATGCTGCCTGCACTATCATATCCAGAGCCATCTATCTGGCCGTTGGGAAAGATTTCGACATGGCGAGGAGGCATTGAAGTATTGTTGACAGAGGATGGAGCCGTCGACGTAGATGACTGGGGAGAAAAGAGAAATCTCTTGAGAGCTTCAGTTGGATCTTCGCCTGAGGCGTTGCTGTTTGGAGTGGGCAGAGGATTCCCCTGAGAGGCAGGCGGATTGGGGGCATTGTTACGTGCAGCCTTGATCCGATCTTGGTAAGGAGTTGAGAATGCTGGTCCCAGCGGCTGAGCTCCGGTGCCGTCCAGCTCAAAGATTTCGGTGCCGCTAGAGGACTGCCGGTTGTACGTGCGACGATTTTGGGCCGAGTTGGAAGCTGCCGGTGAGAGGGGCGCATCCAAGTGGCGCGGCGGAGACATGACCCCAGCCAGAAATGATGATGCAACAGGGGTACCGTCGAAATCCTGTCGGGCCTTTTCCTCTCGATGCGCTCGGAACATGAAATCGAGCGGGGATTCGCGGGGTTGAGATGCAGAAATCGGCCTGTATGGAGTAGGTACCTCCGAATCAGTAGCCGGAGGAGACGGCTGGGGAATGATGCCCCTTGGCTTCCGGACCATTGGCGACTCGCTGGACGATTTCAGAAAGCTTGGGATAGGTAGATCCGAAGGGGCGGGCGAGGCGTGAAAAGTAGCGCCGGCAAACG
The DNA here is from genome assembly GCA_030278935.1 of Trichoderma polysporum. NCBI lineage: Eukaryota > Fungi > Ascomycota > Sordariomycetes > Hypocreales > Hypocreaceae > Trichoderma > Trichoderma polysporum. The sequence goes on along the minus strand of JARFTM010000113.1, from coordinate 99,718 downwards.
CCGCACCAGAGGTTGCTTTTGCTGTTGGTGACGTACGAGGAGGCGACTGGCTGCTGCTCAGGTTATAGTTGGGCGATGCAGGGTCATTTTTCCCCTTGGGCTTGTGGCTGCGATTCCGTTGCTTGGAGCCAGGCTGGTTGCTGTGGTGATCTGCGGGTGCAGTAGAGGCTGAGAGGATCTTCTTGGGGGTCTGTGGTGCCATGTGGTGATGGGCAGAAGCTGCGTAGGATGCAGCGTCGTTCTCTGAGGCATAGTTCTTGAGGGGAGCTGGTTTGCCACCACGGGGGTGCCTGCGACGGCCTGGAGTGGCCTTGATCGGTGATGCGTGAGCTTCCATTGTGTTTGGTGGTTGGCGGTTGGGTTTGTGTTTCTTCTGAGGATCGCAGAGCCGCAGAGCGTAAGGATGCAGTAAAATCGAGTGCGAATGACCGACTGTAGCTGGCGAAGGAGAGAAGGAGGAGGCTGTTCTGGGCAGATTGGTCTGAGGAGAGACAATCACGTGGGTGCTGTGTCCGTTAAGAGATTTCCGAAAGCGGAGGATGCGAGATTGGTTCGGCGAGGTGGAACAAAGAATCTATATAAGGCTTTGGGCACCGGCTGCTCATGTTGCGGTTGATCAAGGGAATGGAATGAAGAGGAGAGAAACGGAGAGGCAGGGCTGGGACGGCGCTGAAGTTATGCAAGCGCTGGAAGTGCTAACAAATTCAGCCCCGCTGCTCCGTACCAGAGGCTACAGCGCAGTGGAGGTTAATAATAGTACCTACCTACCTATACTGGTAGTAAATAATACCTAACCGGCCAGGCCCCGCATGCATCTGCCGCCAGCTGAAAAGAAAAGGTAGCTGCAAGTAGCGCTACCGTGTTTTCCTGCTAATACTGTATAGTAATTCTAGTACTGCTACTAAATAAATACCTTTTACACCTTTGATCTCAGCCCGTCGTAAGGAGAAGGCCGCGTCTACAGAAACGAAAATGGAAACCTTGAAAACATGCAAAAAGTATCCCGTCTCTTTGGGCCCCAAAAAAAGAAAACAAAAAAAAAAACAAGTCTAAAGCAGTGCAGCTCAAACTCTTTTCCTGCCACCATCATAGACATTTCGTATTCTTGTACCATTTCCCGCTGGAGGCCATTCTCCAAAGCAATCATGCCATCTTCATTGTTGACCCAACATCCGATGCCGTTCCACAGGCAACGGGCTGCCTTATCGTGACTAATCTCGCCCTGGCTTTTTCGCTTTTTGCCTTTCGTCATCGGTCGGAGCAAACGGGCGGAGAAGGCACTGCCTAAGCCCAACGGGTACTGCAAGGTACCTGAAAGGTTCCCATTGGCTGCATCATTGCGCAGACGCACACCAAATGCTAATGCTGGCAGTACATTGGCGCAACCTACAGGGCTCTCGGCTCCAGTAGCCGCTACCTGCAAGCCTGTCCAATGCTCCAATACAGACAAGCCTCCAGTGCTCTGTACAGAGCAGAGCAGAGAGCAAGACCCGCTATCAAATCATGCCCCTCGCTCCCGATTACGATTCCTACAGCGCCTTGTGCTTTGCCCAGTAGACCCTCTACCCTGCTTTATTTTTGTAGCCTCTGCCTTCAGCATCTCGACCCTCAGCTCACAGCTCTCAGCTCCCATCTTCGGTTTGCCCCAGTTCTTCCAGGGCCGGGAATCAGCAGGGAAAGATTTGTCAGATTTTCACAGCATTCACGGGCTACTGAGGTGTTGAGGTAAGTAGATGCTTAGCCTGAGATTTAGGCTACGACTCCATATCTCAAACCCAAACGGTCCCTTGATGGCTAACGAGGCTTTACGGCAGCTATCCATCGGTCCCTAGTGCATAACAAATCCTCGACTGCTCCCTTTCTTTGCATCTCCTCCCGCCACTACCTTGAAGATCTCGGTTTCACACAACCATCGTCACCACTCAAGCTTTCTCCAAAGGTCACGAGCTATCCAAACATGGCGGACGTAGAGATGAGCGATGCCCCAGTGGCCGCAAAGAAGGCCGACGGTGTCATCACCAAGGGAGCTATTGACAAGAAGAAGTTTGAAGTCAAGAAGGTCCGTTAATGAGCGAGCTCAACGCAGCTGAACATCGAGAAATACTGACCGAGATAGTGGAATGCTGTTGCTCTCTGGGCTTGGGACATTGTCGTCGACAACTGCGCCATCTGCCGAAATCACATCATGGATCTCTGTGAGCTTCCCCTGCCGTCCTACAAATGGAAAATCTTACTTACGCCTACCAGGCATTGAATGCCAAGCAAACCAAGCATCAGCCACCAGCGAAGAGTGTACCGTCGCATGGGGTATCTGCAACGTAAGGCGCCCACTCCCATATAACCTTTTGGTTGTTACGAGCAAAAAGACTAATATTTCGCTAGCATGCTTTCCACTTCCACTGCATTTCACGATGGCTGAAGGCCAGATCGGTCTGTCCCCTAGACAACAGAGACTGGGAGTTCCAAAAGTACGGCCGGTAACCGGAACGAGAGGGAAGCGCAAAAGGGAAAAAAAAAAACAGACATCATATCGTGCAAAGAGAAAGAAATTCTGCGGTATATCATTTCGGAAGGATTTAGCTACACTACATGCTGTTTTAGAGAATATCATGAACGCCAGGGTCTTGCTCGGGGTGGCATTATCCAGCCGTCATGTCCCGCCCGTGTTAAATGCAGATCCGATAGGTAGCCACTTGACCGGATTCTTGTTATAGAACGGCCAGGGAGGGATAGTGATGAGAAATGTCAATAGCGTGCCACCCAGTCCAACATATAAGCACTTTACAATGTCTTGTAAAAGGTATCCGACGTTGAAGGCGACGAGCTTGTGAATGTGTGAGCAAATGAGGTCAATTCGAAGTTGCGGGGGGTCATTCGTACTCCTGTCAGAAAAAGAAAGAGGGTCGCATAGTCCTCAGCTTTTCGCTGGCCTGCGAAATCCTACAGTCGCAAACACTCGTTAGTAACATTCAGTCTCGTGGTTGGGATTTGGATGCTCTGACTATCTGGCCTTCCACCACGTCCCGCAGCTTATCCAGCAGTTCCTCTGCCATGTTGGATGGTCTCTCTCTTGTAGTGTTCTTTCCAATCCACTTTATCTCGGAAATTGCCGTATTCTGGGGGGCCGGCGCAGAGAGGTCGAGGGCGAGTAGAAGCAAGTAGTGTTGTGAGGCCCAGTATAGCATAGCAAAGCGTAATAGTAGACACGTCTTTGGAGGCGATGGGTGTGGCGCAAATTCCTGGGCCGGGAAAAAAGAAAGTGGATCTCAGGCTGGGGAAATGTGGCGGTGCGGGGAGATGTCACTGTAGCTAACCTGGAGTGATTTGAATTGAATGTCTGGCGCTGGATTCAATGCTTTCTATTGGGTTTTTGTAAGATGTATGATGTATTATAGTTCGTCGTTGTATCATAATTGAAAGCTTGTTTTTTGCAAACTGTTTATAGTTTGCCAGACAGACACAACACGCGCTGTTAATTACACAAACCAAACTAGAAGCATAGAGCCTCATCATTTTAGCTAGATAAACAGCTTCGGCCAAGTACAGCCTAAACAGCAACGCTTATTACAGTACGGAGTACAACGTAGCCAACCCAAGTAACCGACCTATAGATACTCCGTACATGTAGGATTAAGGAGATATATTATCAGTTCATCAAATTCTCCGAGCTACAGACTCCTTTGTATTTCTGGCCTATTAAAAACAAGGATCGGAGTGCATGCTCGCGCCCGAAATAGAAGGCGGAGATCATTCCGGCATTGGCCGCGCACAGTGTTTGCGGTGGCAATTAAAGCAACCTGACGTATGCTCCTTCGGTTATCTACAGGCAAATTGCTTGCTTCATCGAGTGCTGCTTATGTGCCCAAAGAATAAATGTTCTCTTTTGTGTGAGGCATATTCTGCTCTTTGTATCGCGAAGCTTGTTAATGTTAATACCCAGCTCCGTACCTAGTGGACGCCGCTTACTGAGCAGTCTTGGCAGTACCTAATAATACGCCGGTGCCGCTACAGATATGACCCAGTTCTTTGATTTCACATGCTCGTCATACGGAGTATCTCGAAGATTGTCTGTGCTACCAGCTGCCTTGTAGAGCTTGCTTGGCACGGGGTAATGCTTTGTCTGTGAGACGTGAGAATTTGCTGATGTCATGCACCATAAATCAATCTTTCCCCTTGTGACTTTAGAATTGGATACGGACAGGCATCATCTTTGCTTCTCTCAATTGGCTTCGCTTCGGATCTTTGCGGCCGAAATGTGCCGTGTTCGCAGGCCTGGCCGAAAGCTAAGTGGTGCCCGCTGAGCATGGTATCTGTACCGAGTACCTTTAAGGAGGAGGTGATTGGGTAAGAAAATACCCTTTGTTAGATGAAAGCGTCAAGGATTAGTAGCGTGTGACCTAGCAGGTTGCAGGTATTAGAAAGTATCCCCCAGTGGTTCGATCCAGTACCGGGGTACCTTCGGTCTCCAAGTTTCATACAGTAAAAATTTCTCCCAGCCAAGTTTCTGGCCCAAGTCCCAGCGAGCTTCGGTCGGGCCAAACCAGTTAGTGACCACCAGCTGATTTTCGTGGCGGCGGGTACCACCAAAGGGAAAAATTCATTTTCCTCTTGCCCCCCAAACAAACAAAATTTCTCCTGCTTTTTCTGCTTTGTTCTTCCTCCCATCAACTTTTTTTTTTTTGGTCGTCAAAAGTCCTTTTTGATGACTTTCTTCTCCCTAATTTACTGAGCCCTTGACGCGTCTTCTCAGGGTTTTCTAATAGAACCCTTTTTCGCTAAAGTGATAGCGTTATAAACCCCGTCGTTTCTCCTTGCGGCGCACACATCAGCCCTTTTCCCTTTCGCCGCAAACGAAAAGAGATAGAACCATCTCCTTTTACTTTCAATTCGGCCACCACCACAACCAGTCCTTCGAGAAAGGAAACATTTCATCTCTTAATTGATAGTTGACAGGCTTCCAACAGCCGTCGCTCAACCATCTAACCCTCGTTAGGGTCCCCGAAAGGCCTCTCTCCTGCACATCGCAGACTCTCCCCGACAGCCTTCAAGTTGGCTCAACTCGCCTTCCCAGTCGTTATCTTCCCTTCGCTCCTCGGGCCCGGCTGCTGGGTCTACAGCGGAGTCAACAAGGAACCTCCATAATTTGGCTTTGTTGACGGATTTATCACTTACCATTTCATCACTTACCCTGGACACCTTCCCGTAGCTCCCAACAGCTACAAGAAGCGACCCAAGGGTCTTCGTTTTGTTCCAAACCAACTACTCGGCGCGCAGCTGCCGCGCCGAGAGGCCACTTGATAGCCTGTCCCAGGCTTAGAGAGTTGCGCGAAACCATCGCCAAAGCATGTACCAGAACCCCTAAGTTGCCAGCAGGCTTCGTCCGAGTTGCGCGGAGATCCTTCGATTCGATTCAGACCACTCTTGTCCTTGTCCCAATATACGAGATCCTCGATAACAACCCGTTTTCATCATGTCTGAACACGAGGAAGCATTCCCCGACACGGGGTACGATACCCCTGTTCCCGAGCTTGACGACCATCGACAACATTCAACCGCTCAGAGAGTTGAGCGGCCACGCCGAGGAACTTTTGATAGTTTATACGGCTCTCGTCAACTCGACCCCGAGACTGGCAACCCGGCGATTCGCGTCCGTGATTTTGAAGAGGCCATCATTGATGAAGAAGGAGACAATGTTCAGCCTACGCCACGACATGGCCGTCGTCCAACGGTAGAGTCGTCGACAGATGGTAGATCCATCTCGCCCCCCAATTCGGTCAAGGCCTTTGCCGAAGCTCGACGCAGAGAGCGTGAGATGTCCTTTTCCGAGGCCAGAAATGATGGTGAAGAAGCCCTCGGCCGAACCATGTCCATCTCGAGCCGTCGGAGCAGGAGGTCTCATAACGGAGACGCTGATAGCAGAAGCTTCTTGACCAATAAGACCGCCGAAGAGGACGTCTGCTACCCTCTACAGGAGAAGCACCCCAAACAACATGACCTTCGCATCGACTTTGACTATCTCGATGATTTCATCAATGATGAGCGTGCCGAGCGAGCTGCCCGAGTAGAGGTGCCCACAGAGAGTTTCAGGGACTTGCGACGGATCAATACCTTGACTAAGCCCGCACAGATGGTCACGGTGGATGGAGATATTCTCGAGGTACCCTCTGATGACTCAGTGGCCAACGAGAAGGTGTCTTTGGAGACCCCTTCTCCTCCCAAGCTTCAATCTCACCACGTTGACAATACTCGCTTCAGCTTCTTCTCCTCCGCATGGGAATCGACGATTCATGCCGCCGAGATGGGCGATCTTGTACTTCCAGGAGAGGATATCCGAGGACTCTTTGAACTGCCAGAGGACGAGGACGGCGGTGTCTGGTGGCTCAACGTCAACAATGCCACCAAGGCAGAGGTGTACGGCCTCTGCAAAGCGTTTGGCGTCCACCCTTTGACCATCGAAGATATTGCTACGCAGGAAGCTCGAGAGAAGATTGAGCTCTTCCCTTCCTATTACTTTGCTTGCTTCCGGTCGTTTAATGTTGTGGACGAACCTGATGGGAAAGAATACGAGCCTTTCAACATCTATGTCATCGTGTTCCGAGAGGGGACGCTCAGCTTCAGCTTTGCACCTAATTCTCATGCTTCTGAGGTGCGCAAGAGAATCACGGCTCTCAAGGACTACGTTTCTCTTAGCAGCGACTGGATTTGCTATGCTTTGATGTAAGTTTTTTTTTTTTTTTTTTTTTTCCACTAAAGCCTCTGCTATTCATGATATGTAATCTAACAAATGTGGTGTCAGTGACAATATTGTCGATAGTTTTGCGCCTGTCATTAACCAGCTTGAGCTTGAAGCCGATGCTATTGAAGACGAAGTTTTCGTCATGCGGTACGATGATTCGAACACGTTCCTGCGGTCTATTGGACGAGTGCGGAAGAACTGTATGGCGCTCTTGCGGCTTTTGGGCGGCAAGGCTGACGTCCTCCGTGGATTTACCAAGCGCTGCAACGAAAACTACCAAGTGACGCCGCACATGGACATTGGCATGTACCTTGGTGACATTCAGGACCACGTTGTGACCATGGCAACCAACTTGGGACACTTTGAAAAGATCCTGTCTCGCGCTCACAGCAATTACTTGGCGACCTTGTCCATCAACAATATCTCCCAAGGAACCGACATGAACCGAGTGCTGAGCAAAATTACCATGCTGGGATCCATTCTCGTCCCTCTCAACCTTGTCAGCGGTGTGTTTGGAATGAACGTGCATGTGCCGTTTGAAACGGTTGGAAACCTGGGCCCCTTTTTTGGGATAATCAGCTTCATGGTTGTTCTTTGTGCCATCATGGTGACTGTGGCGAGATGGAAGCGATGGATCTAATTGGGATAATTCTGTATGAAGCAGTCTGGTGTGCATAGAGGCTCTGTTTCTGTTTTCTGTTCTGTTCTGTTTTTTTTTTGTAATCCTTTTTTGTTCATTGATTGGACGTTGTTGGGGTAGATTTGGCATCATAGACTCGGGAGGCATTCTGAGGCGTGGCGGTCATGTTTATAGCCTTGCTCGTAATTATATTCTTGACTTTTTATATATGTTTATCTGAATGTTGTGCAACTTAACCAAGCATAGAAATTTTCTTTTTAAAACAAGAATATATGTGATCACCGAAAGTCTTGATCAAAATCTTGATTTTATACCAAATCAGGTAGATTAGAGCCGCATCTCTTTGTTGAAGTTCCAAGTCCAAGTCATTTGAATGTGGAGACCACCCCTCCACTCCCATTCGTCCACTCCAACGCCAGCACTACACCACCATTGGCCCAAATCCAAAAAGCCCATAGAAAAATATTATCAACCATCTCCAAATACTATCAAGACCTCTCTCTTCTTACGACGAAAACCACCCCCAATCTACACAGTTACGGACCTTTGATAGAAGCGACGAGACTCCTGGATATACGAACCCAATTCCTTAAAATCAGCCTACCATGAACGCCGCACAGACTGGAATCGAGAACCTCGATCTCGAGAGGCTCGACGATAAAGATAAGACGGAGCTGCGTCAGTTTCTTGCCAACGAGCAGCAGCGGTCGCAGATTCAAGCTCGTATGTCTTTGCCTCTTTAATCCTACTAACAATTCACTCCTCTACCGATGTGTTTTTATCTCATAAGGCAGAAAAAGAACGAGAGAGAGAAGTATGCTAACGTATTGTTTTTTGTTTTTTTGCGCCTACACAGAAACCCACAACCTGACGCAGATTTGCTGGAAGAAGTGCGTTACGGGAAATATCAAGGGCTCGAAGCTGGAGAAGGGAGAGGAAGGGTGCTTGGCGAACTGCGTGGATCGGTTTTTGGATATTAATTTCTTGACGATGAAGCATCTGAATAACATGCGGTCATAGAGTGGGATTTTTTTTTCGGATTTTGAGGGGTTGTTTTGATGGGGGGTGGGTTGTGTGATGTACGATATGTATACGGTACGAAAGATATGACCTAGATTTTGGGATGGGATGTGGTAACTGTTCTTCTTATGGTAAAACACCAATCAATTACAGAATATAGATATCCCGTAAAGAAGGTATTACGGTTCCAATACAATGCTTAAAATCTACATGGCAGTGGATAGAGTCACATCATTCAGGGCCAGTATTGGATTGTCATCAGCCCCCCATCTTCATTTATTTTCCCTTGATAATCGGTACGTGGACGGACCGGCTTTGTCTTTTTGCATAGTGTATCATGATTTTTTTGATCCGTAAAAATGACAAAAGCTCAACTCCCCCAAAAGTTTCCCGATGCCCATGCTTTTCTTTCTTTGCGTGTGTTGCATGCATTTGAGACTAGACCAATTCCGTGCCCGAGAGTGAAAAAAATAAATAAATGTAAGAACCAACTCCCTCTGAAGAATAAAATATCCTGCTTAGACCAGAGACAGCTTGTTGGCAGCGATGTCAAGGGCGTCGACATCGGGGGTCAGGCGGGCGTAAGCCTTCTTGGAACCGTCGGGGCTAGATATTGAATTAGTATGAGTGAAACCTTTTTTTTTTACATCTCTACTTCTCATCTCGCGGTGGAGAAAACATACCGGATCAGGGTGTTGATCTTGACGGTGTCGATGTCGTAGAGCTTCTTGAGGGCCAGCTTGATCTGGGCCTTGTTGGCCTTGACGTCGACGATGAAGACCAGGGTGTTGTTCTCCTCCATCTTCTTCATGGCGCTCTCGGTGTTGAGAGGGTGGATGATGATCTTGTGCTCATCGAGGCGGGGGAGGTGGTTGATGGCCTTGCGGGGGTAGCGAGGAGCGCGGGACAGGACCAGAGTCTTGGGGCGGTGGAAAGAGGTGCTCTGGCGAACCTTGCGGTTCTTGGAGGAGTGAGTCTGTACAAAGGGGTGCTCTGTTAGCGAAACTGTGATCTTTGTTCGAAGCATTGATTTTTGGTTTATAAGATGGAAATCATGGATTTACTTACACCCTTGAGGGCGGCCTTGGCAGCGGCGTTGGCCTGCTTGGAGCCCTTGGGGGCAGCTACATCAACATATACGCATCAGCAATCGCTCTTATTCAGAACTCGCAAAATCTGCTGCTGCATGATGCTTGCGCGGAGATAAAATTGGGGAGAGCATCTTTTGTGTGTCGTGTACAAGTCGCTTTCGCAAAAAACGGGAATCGTTGCTTCGGCTTCTTCGACGACAACAAAACTCTTTTCAAGTCGTACCTTTCTTGTTAGCGGGGGCCATTGTATCGGCTGGTCGAATTTAGCACTGGGCGATTTGGTGCGTTGAGGATTTGTCGACTTATCGGAATAGTGAGAGCAAGAAGAGGGAAAAGGGAAAAAAAAAGAAGTTTCCAGCTACGAGGTTGTTAATTCGGCTGGTGTGGGCGAAATTGCGAAAAAGACTTAGGGCTCCAGCAAGCGTGCACTGTGATTGGTCTTTTGGGCGCTACGGTCATGTGATTTACTTGCACGAACATTATTGAGAGGTTTTGCAGAGTGAGCTAACCTCTTTTGGACAAGTAACTTATAAGAAAATGTGTGTTCAATATGGCCATATCCATTATTTGGACAGATGTTCCTTTATCTGCACGCCGAGGCGTCAGGACGTTGAACTTTGACACATCATACAGAAGGCTACGAACCCGAGAGCTATTCACATAATGCAACCTCAACGCTGAAAGGCTACTCATGTGGCGGCCATGATCTCAGGCGATATTCGCTCTTTACCCGCACCGGCAGCTATCGACGACATTTGGGGTTGATACAGAGCGTGAGGATTCAAAGCTTCTCTCACCAAACGCCATCCCTTCTCATATCCAACACACTTTCTCTTTACTTGAAAGATACATTGGGTATTACCTTAAAAGCAAGGACAAGATGGTCGCCAGGAAGAAGACGTTGACTTGTCTCACCCAAGGACGCCCACCGCTTGCTAAACCGTCCCGTTCTATGACTCGCAAGGCAAGTAGAACACTAATAAACAAGCATCACCACTTGGAAAAGACTCGGGCAAGGGCTATTAGAAGTGGTGATAAGGAAACAGAAGCCAAGGTGGCAGCCGAGCTCGAGAATCTGGGAGGGTTGGATCACTACCAAAAGGCCAGCCTACAAGGACAAAGCATCGACAGAGGAGGAGACACGTCAAAGGTTCTTATGGAATGGCTTCCGCTGGACGAACTAAAGGAGCAGCCTCAGCCTCTTCAGATGCTTGAGGTCGGAGCTCTCAGTACCCGGAACGCCTGTTCGACCAGCAAAGTCTTCAACGTCGAACACATTGATTTGAATAGCCAGGAACCAGCCATTCAGCAGCAGGACTTCATGGAAAGGCCATTGCCTGAAACCGGCAAAGGAGAATTCGATATTATCTCGCTGAGCTTGGTACTCAACTTCGTCCCGGATGCCTTCGGCCGCGGCGCCATGCTTCTACGAACACTCTCGTTTCTCAAGTCCGATGTCGACAGTACGATTACTACTACCGAACCTCTCTTTCCTTGCCTCTTCGTCGTGTTACCAAGGAGCTGTGTCGACAATTCGAGATACTTTACAGACGAGAGGTTCGATGAACTGATGACTGCACTCGGCTACGCACGGGTGAGAAGCAAAAAGACGCAAAAGCTAGCATACAGCCTGTGGAGAAGAACCACAGGAGTCGTGAAGGCTGGCCTGACGTTCCCAAAGCAAGAGGTCAACCCAGGGAAGACCAGAAACAATTTTGTCATCACTCTCAAAGGGCAACAGACATGATTGATCTCTATTGGTGAGAGACAGAGCTTTCGGATTACGCAATATTCCCTAATTTTGTGCCAGTATGCAGCGACAAGAAGACAGCTTCATGCACTAGGGCCCAACAAAGTTCAGGTGCGGAGCGTGATGACACTTTCGGAAGAGGGTTTCTTTTTTTGGTTGTTTTTGGAGAACAAGCCACACACTGACCGCCCAGGAGTCCTCCCTACGTTTTCCCCTCCACACATCTCGAGCAGGTCTCTACAAACACCTCGCGTCGAGATGGCGGTCAACTAGTCTCCCCGCATGGTTGATTTCACAAGCGACCCAGTCAAATAGCTCTCGTTTAGTTTCTTGGAGACGGAAATTGTCGACATATCAGCACAAAGGCTGCCGTCATTCTAAATATGTGATGTTGAGCACCTGACTACCGGACTCTCCCCGCTATCGACTGATTCGTGGGGGTTGGGACGGCGAAGGACTTTGAGTGTCGAATGTTGGTCAAGCTACCGCTTCCCCCTAAAAAAAAACTTGAATCTCCATGCCGATTATTTCGTTGCAATGGCAGCTGCAGCTTGTGCAACGGAGGCCGGAGTGAACTCGGAGACGGCAAATTCAGACAACGGGTGATTGGATGGCAGTGGTGCGTTGCCCGGTCTGACGGCTGGGACACTGTGCATGCCCGACTGGCGAGCAGCATCTACCTCGTTGAGGTTGTCGCTCAGGAAGATCCAACGTGCGGGGCTGATGTCTGGGTGCTGAGACAGGATAGTGGTGTAGCTAGCCACGTCGGTCTTGGGCCCCGCATTGACGGTGTCGAACCAGTCAGATATAAGGACGCTCATGTCGGGGGGCTGGGCGGTCGTGTGAGCGAAGAGGAGCTTCTGGGCCGGGACCGATCCCGACGAATATATCATGATTTTCTTGCCGGCCGCATGGGCATTGGTGAGGAAGGGCGGCACGTCAGGGAACAGTGGAGCTTTGAGGACCCCCGATTCATAACCCTTTTTCCAAAGGTAACCCTGGAGTGCTTTTAGGTACGAGGCCTTGACATCTCGGGCGACCAAGTCCCGAACGTGAGCCTCGAAGGCACCGCGATCATTGCGATACTCGTCGGGGAAAGCGTTGCGGTATTCAGCAAAACTCGGCTCATCCCACTGCGCAGTCAAAAACTCGGGCAGGACGTTGAGTGCGTAGGGGAACTGAGAGAACGGGCACAGGAGGGGGCCCATCAAAAGTCAGCCACAGCGTTTGGACGGGTGAACAGCAGCACTACCAGTATGCGCGCATAATGTGGTAGGTAGAGCAGGAAGCTAGGAGTCGTGTTGGGGTAAAGCAAGGGTGGTCTAGTCTTGCGCATCGCAACTCAATTGGCTGATGGACAGGGATAGTCGGCGGCGATTAATGCGACAGCGAATCCAGAACGTTGCAGCCGAGAGCTTTGGGGGGGGAACGAATAAGAACGAAGCAGGGAACAACTCACCAAGACATCCTTGACAAAGGAAATGGGACAGACGGTGCCCTCTGCATGAGTGAAGGTTGCGCGATAAGCATCAGCTGGGGAGCAAATGGAAAGAAAAGGAAACAAAAAAACAGCGAATGATGGAAGATGCAGGGCAAAACCGCTCGTGATTCGAATACGCGCAACTCGTCACTCGCCCACGTTGATCAACCCGGGGTAAGTGGGGGGAAAGGGCGCCGTACCAATGTCTAGCAGAAGAACGTCGAATTTGCCAAAGTCTAGCTCAGCGACAGCCATCTTTTTTTTCTCCTCTTTGTCTATCTTTAGTAGGAAACACTAGGTAGGGCGCTCAGAGTCGCAGGCGGTGAGCGAGGATGGCCGTGGAATGTTCTATCTTTACATAAAAAGAACAAGAAAGAGTTACAGGGAGTCGGTAAGGCTAGGTCGTAATTTAGTCAGGTGTGTAGTTGCAATAGAGCTGTCCGCTGTAGCTGAGAAGGACAAGGACCCAGCAAGAGGGAAAATTTTCCTAGGATGGAGATGGAACCTTTTTTTTTTCCCTCTCTGTAGAGCTCCCTTCACCCCTCACCGTCGGCGAGAGTCCGCTATTCAACATTTTCTACTCTGTACTGCTACCCTAGAGCTCAGCGCTCGACTACGTTCTGCGCTAGTTCCTGAACTTGCTTAATTAGGGGGGCGCGCCTTTTTTCTTCCCGCGGCGCAAGACCTTCTGAGCATCCTCATCCAGTCCAAGTGCTTTCGTAAAGAAAAAAGGGCACACACAGAGTATCATTCGGGGTAGCTTGTATGCTTGAAGGTGCATTAGAGGCGCATGGAGGTGCGTCAGCGTGCAGAGCTCGACGCCCTTTTAGCCTCTTGGAAGGCGGTCAGGGATCAAGCAGAAAATTTCTTTCATTTCAAGGCTGACCCTTGCGCCCGAGCAGGTACCAATTTGGCAGTACCTTTGTTTGTTTCTTTCATTCTTCTATGTGCTTCTTTCTTGGCTGCTTTGGAAGGGAAAAAAAACAAGGAAGGGATTGGGGGAAGAAACAAAGAGAAAGAATTACGTAGTTTGAATGTACAGGTATGTATGGATGCATCCGGATAGGGGATTTTTCACGCCCTGAGCATGAGCGGCAGAAATGCTATCGATCGATATATGGGACCACTGGGGCCTGCAGAAGCATGTAGATTCTAGGGAGAGAGTACAGTATCTCTGGCGAGTGGGAGTGCATCCCGACCATCACACCACCTTTGCGCATTCGTTTAGCGAACAGGAAGAGATGCTCGCGATAGGGATAAACAAAAGATACAGTAGAGCGCCATTGAAGATGGGCGCCAATTCAAGGGGGCCAACATGCCGGCAAGCAGCAGAAGCGCAGCGCGTTACTATTGATCGACTGTTTGGACGGGCTCTTTGTTAGTGGGCAGCTAAGCTGGTCCATCCCGCATTTTGTTTATCCGCCGACAGCGGCAGGTTTCGGCACTAAAGCGTGTGAGTAACAGATCAAGACTTAAACTGAATCCACAACGGTATGGAGTATGTTAGAGAGCTGTCTATTCTAGTCTATCTACTGTATGACTATCTATCTATTGACGATGGCGTATGGATGGATACGAAATAGTATACTGTACTACTGTATACTAATACTACTACTACTTCGTACTATACTAGTATTTGATCGCCACCACTGGGGCGGTGGAATTGAGAGACCTCGTGATGGAAAAGAAGAGGGCTCTCTCTCTGTCTCTTGACTCATTAGAATCTTCTCGATTTCTTTCAGGCCACGTTGCGCATTTTCTGCTCCGTATTGCTGTGGGTAATTTCAGATTGGCAGCAGGGAGTAAATGAGCCATGTACAAAGTACGAAGTAGCTTTTCCGTACAAGTAATGAAAGTGAGATACTTTGTAGCTCGGTGTACCTGGACGGCGATGTTTCCGGCATTAAATGGCAGACCCATTAATCATACTCCGTCTCCGTACTCCCGTCTCCATCCATGCTTCTATCAATATACGGGAGCAGAGAAAAGTGGTCAATTAATACAGTGCTGCTCCGTTTTGTTTGATGAGAACAAAAAAAAACAAGATTATGTGCCTTTGCTTCGTGTGTATGCATGCACGTATGTACTGTGTCCTCGTAGCAACGCAACGCCGCAAATCAAAAAGGGGGCAGCCCATTCCTTCATGCACCCGAGGCAACCAATTGAGCAGCCGTTTATTTACTTTAGCCGTTACAGTAGGCATGGATGGGCACGACAAGGCCCTATCGAATTTTTTTTGGCTATTGTTGGCGTGTCGTCTCGTCTCCCTAGAAACCTCGCATTCTAGTCGTGATTCTTTTTGCTTCTGTCTCTTCTTTTCGCCACGTACCAAGTGTGCAACGGTTCAATCCAAATGCAGCTAAGACATGTCTATATCGTAGAAAAAGAGAATCATAAGGGTTCACTTGCCCTTGCGTAACAAACCAAACGGTGTCTGAGTCTCCCTCCTTATCTGGTGGCTCCAGACCACCATTACTGGGGAAAAGTGGCTCGATCGCCTCCTGGCCATGGCGACCCAGATGAAACGCTTCGGGATGGATGCGCTTCTGTCTTAGGGGAAGCACAGTATGAGATGGACATGAACTCATGTTGGTTTCTGTTTCAAAGTTTTCTGAACTCGAACAGTGCACTAGATCCGGCGCAATGGTTGGACGGGGGGTGGTGAGACACGGGCTGGGTTGTACGAAGCACGCACTCTAACGGAGTACTTACTGTACAGAAGAGGACCTTTCTTCAACACTGTCGATTCTTGCTTGTACTCGTACTACCGCATCTTACATTTCTACAGTATACATACATACTGGCAGTGACAAGACGCCCCGGAAGAAAGAGAAAACGATAACTCAACGTGCGTGTCTCGGCGCCCAATCACGACCGGCATTGGGCCATACACATGAAACACCACAAAAAGCACGCCTTGCCAATCTCTGCCACCACAGGCTGCTAGGCCGGGGGGGCATTTCGACAATCTACACAGGATCCGGTAGGTACTTGGGCGGAGGGTATCGCATCTGTTTCTGCGGCTTACGCCAGCCGAGATGCATCGCTGCACGGAGTACAAGGTTACGAGGTACAAAGTATCCAAATACGCGGATATTGGCACTGAGGGTGAGAAAGCAGAAAACGAAAGGACCCCCAAATCTCGTCAACCAAACGACGCAATCCCCTAGCAGAAAGTCTAATTAACCGCCGTTACGTGGCCTGTATTTTGCGGTGCGGTACGGGGATTTGCGTGCTGAGATGTATGGCGACCCAATGTACTCCGTATATACTATTAAAAGAGAGAAAGAGAGAGAGTTGTTGAATGCATGCGAGAGCGAATTAAAGAAGGGGGTCGTTGTAAATTGGGACGGAGGCTATGCTATGCTCTGCCTCTTCTCTAAATGTGGTGCACAGTATCATTGGTCTTGGTATTGGTACTTTCGTACAAGCGCAGTGTATCGGTACCAATCAAATCAATGCACTCGACTCGTCCAGAGTTCGAGCATTGCAGTAATTAATCGACAGCAATTCATTTTTGGTCGTGTGCTCTGGACCCTGATTCTGCTGTTTGACTCCCAAACTCACGCGGAGGATAAGGCAGGAGAGAGGAGATGCGTCTCGATTGGTGCCACGCAGCAAACCGCTGTCAAAAAAAAAAGAATCATATTTCTTTATCCCAGCTTTATACAACGTCGGTTTCGCTTATTGCGACGTGGACGGATGGCGATCCGCGGCCGAGATGCAGCACATGGACAGCAAACGATGCTGCGGGCGGAACTAGGCATCAACTAAAGCAAGCAGAGAGCCATGCTTGTACAGGTACAAGTGCAAGTACCTTCTGCTTGCCACTGCTGCCACCCAAAATTGTTCGCGCTCAGGCATTTGGTTTGCTGTCCTCCGGATTGCGGCCTTGGGTATGAGTAACAAACAGTTAAAGTAAACGGCTTCGGGGCCTGGGCTCAAGCACGTACCCGTTGCGGTGAAGACGCTAAAGAGGTGAGTTCGTTGCGTTGCTGTACTTCGTACGGAGAACTCGTAGGTGTGCTGCATTAGTACCTACCTAGTACTGTGTGTACCTCTTAGGCAGGGAGAGAGAACTGTTAAGCTGCACAGTGTCCTTCAGCGGAATGACACGGCCTAGTCACGCAGACCCGCGTCATGTCGTCGTCTGTGGGGACGCCACCTGGCGTGACTGCTTTGCTGGATAACAACATGATTGAACATGAGTCTGCTAAGAGCTGCTAAGGAGCGCTTCTGTGCTTTGTACAGTACGAGTACGTAATACTGCTAGTATGTTCCAGGGGGGGACTGGCTTCCATGCTGTTTGTCAGCGCTGCTCAATTGGCACTGGGCACTGCTGTTAGCGCGGCAAGTCGCCATTATGGCTAAAGGCTAACAATGGCCACTTGTTGAACTTGGCAAGTCGCAAGTCATTCCTCGTCATCAGCATCAATCAATCAATCAATTTCGGGCTCATGAACCAACCCCCCATCCGGGTTCGCAAACCGCTAGTGTACCTAATTGCTTACTTGTACTTGTCCATACCTTACAAGTGCAACAATTAACAATTAACCATTGAACTATTGCAATATCTGACCCCATACTTGCGCGCCATGCCACTCGTACAGATACACGCTTTTCCCGTCCTTGCATTGCATGCTGTGCTGTAGCTAGTCGTCAGAAAAAGGCTGCGTGGTGCCACTCAGCGCACGCCGATGCCCAGAGACTACTCGAATGGCCGTCGCCACGACTACAACAGATTGCTTGTCCATGTAGATTACATTACATACCTTACCTAATTCCTACATACAGTACATTGCCCCGTACTGCTCTGACATGCGAAGCAATGCACCCGATAATGTACCAACTTGTCGTCACTGTCTGCTCTGCGTGGCCTGATACAGCAGCTCAACCGCCCATTAGCTGCACTAACGGCTGCTACCACTACGGAGTACTCCGGCTGCGCGTGTGCCAGCTAAGTACATGTACCCGCCTGACCGGTTGGGCCCTTATTCCTGCCCGGCGATTGGCAGCGAGCAGCCCGTACCCAGTACCGCCAGCACGGCCAGCAGCGCAGCGCTTGTGCCAGAAATGGTGCCGCTAGCAGTGCGTCCACTGCAGGGTGTGCCGGGAACCTGCGGGATGCCTAATGCGCTGCCCGCACGGTGCTCCGCAACTTGCGCCACGCGTGACTCTTCTCTTCAACTTCGAGACAGCGAACGACACGAACTTGGATGACTTTCTTGTTGGGGCAGACTGTGGTGCGCACGGTGCCTAAAGAAGCCGTGCTTCTGCTTGGTATGCGCCACGGTGTACAAGTGTGCGAGAGATGTGTGTACAGTACTGGCACGAGTACGGAGTACTCGTACATGCAAATGCATGGGCCCCAAACACCGTGTACAAAGCCCAGAGCTCGTACTGATACGCTCGCCGAGCCCAACGGCCTGCAACGTGGTCGGGTGAGTACTGTTTAGCACTGCCAAGGTACGTAAGTACCTACCGCATGCGCTGCCCAAGGTGTGGCCCAGGGACCCAGCGCGGCGTACCGAGTACCCCGTACTCGTACAGTCTCAGCGGCCCCATGCACCGCCGGAGGACTGCAGCGCGGGTATCGGTACCTGTGCATGCAACTCGCATATACTGGGAGGTGCTGTACAGTACTGTACTTGCACTTGTACTCGTACCTCTGTGTCTCCAACAGCGCTCCGTGCTAGGTACTACCGCTAATACTAGGTACCGCTAGCAGCTGGTGTGTGTTGTGCCCTGTAGTGCCCTGTGCTAGTAGCGCTCAATGGGACGCTGTTAGTGGACGCTGCCCCACCACCCCCAGTGTCGCTGCTGGCAGGTTCTCGTGCCTTCAGAGCCCACCCCCCTGCCCACTGCTTCCACTCTCTTCCACGGCCATTTACTCATCCCCAGTCTGGTATTCCCTTTTCATCCGGCCTCTCTTCTTCACCCTTCCCAACCCGTCACCACCTTCACCTCCTACATTACCTGTTCGTTCCCTCTTCCTCGTTCCCGCTCCTGTCTCTGCTGTCCCCCCTCTCCATCTCCAAAGGCCTTCTTTCTCCTCGAAGCTTGCGTTCTCTCTCAACTCCTTTCGTCCTCGACCTCGATTGTCTTGTCTGTCGCATCATTGCCGCACCGCAAGCCAATTCGCTCCAAATTCGCCACCTCGACGAACCTCGCAAGCCAGCCGCCATCCGAACTTCACCGGCCGACGCAACCGATTCCCCAAATAGTCGACGAGAGAAAGAAGGGTCCCCTTTGCCTTATCAGATCCCCGCAGCGGTCCACCTCAACATTTGTCCACTTGACGCCCTCAACGTCTTGGAACCTCCCGGAAACGCACAACTTTGCCAGCGTGTACTGTCACTGCATCGCCGCACTCGTGTAGCCGTCCCTTTATAGCCTCGGCTTCGTTCGTCAGCCCTTTCTTGTTACGCTACTACCCCCGGCCCCGACGTCTTCGTCAAGCCATCCCGGTCTCGGCCGCCCCTCGATAGCTTCCATCAAACCTCATCGAGTCACACGGGGATAGTCACAAGTCTCTTCCCTCACAGCGGCTTTTCTTTACCCAAAAGTTATCTTCGGCTCAACCACGCTCGCGACTTGACATATCTTTCGCCTTGATTGAGTCACCCCCTTTCAGCGAGAGCTACGCTCCGCTTCCGGCCGCCACTTTGGTTGGTCCGCCACGTTGCTTCACTCTCCTTGACTACTCTCTCTCCTCCTACAACACCTCAACACAATACTCAACTCGCCTTATCTCTTTCAACACTTGACGGATCCGACCCTCGCCGTCTCTTCAAGCCACTCTACCAATACACGCAACCAATAATCACCACCAGTCGTTCATTATACGTCACAACCTCTTAACGCGACCTCGATGTCATCATAACGAACACACAATCTCTTCTACTTTTTTCTCTATACGCAAGCCGGCTTTCGGCATCATCGCCACGGTTTCGTTAATTCGCGTCTCCTTTGTGTCTACACTTTTATTTTTTCCTTTACTTTTGAAATCTCTCAACAAATGAATATCTGATAAACTATTACTATCCTCCGCCACCACCACCACCATCATCAACAATCAACAAACAAATTTTATACGTGGCTACAACTTGTCGTTTTCCTTTTTCTTTGTCCTCACGGCTTGTACATTCTGATTATCTGTTCTTCGATTCTTCAGCTGCCATTTTGAGCAGTCTTGTTTCTCGTCCTTTCTCCCTACTTCACTTGATCGCAACCCATACGTATAGAAACGTCGAACGCTTCATACCAATAGGTTGCGAGATTGATTCACGGTCAGAGAAAAAGGCATATATCACTTTTACATATCTTGAACACCAAACATCGCCTGTATAAATAAGATTCTTTATTGCTTATTGGTTTTTCATCTCTTTTTTCAGCTTTTTACTCTTTTCTTCAGTTTTACTTTTTATTTTATTTTATATTTTCCCCTCTCAACTTTCGGCAGCATGGAATGCATGAGGAACAAGTTCACAGGTGGTCTCCTCCTTGATGGAGGTCGCTACCAGACCATCTCACCACTCAACCATGGCTCTTTTGGCATGGTCTTCATGGCCCAGGATCTAGTGTCCAACCAGGTCGTGGCCATCAAGTGCCTCACCAAGAGGTCAGCGCCTTGCGATATCGATATCGAGTTTACCGTTGATGAACGATCTGAGGAGTTTGCCTTGCATAACGGCCTTGGATCGCACCCCAACATCGTCAACTTGCTTGATACCTTTGAGACTGAATCCCACATCTACTTGGTTATGGAATTTTGCTCTCAGGGTGACCTCTACGAGGCTATTCGCAACGGCCATGGACCTCTGGAGACCGAACACGTTCGTCAGTTCATGATGGAGCTGGTTGACGCCGTCGCGTATATCCACTCCAAGGGTGTCTATCATCGCGATATCAAGCCAGAGAACATCTTCCTCACTCAAGATGGCGCGATGAAGCTCGGTGACTTTGGCCTTGCCACTACCGACAAGTGGTCTTACGAGACTACTGTCGGCAGCGATAGGTACATGGCCCCTGAGCAATTCGATTCTGCTGGTGCTGGATATTCACCCGCCGAGGCTGACATTTGGGCCATTGGAATTTGCCTCCTCAACATTCTGTTTTCCCGAAATCCTTTCACCACCCCCACCGAGTCTGACCCTCTGTTCCTCGACTTCTCTCGTGACAAGCAGAGTCTCTTTGATGTCTTCCCCAGCATGTCGCAGGACACGTACGAGGTCATCGTGCAGTGCATGAACATGGATCCCAGGAAGCGTTCCCTTGAAGGCCTCCGGGATGCCCTCCTTCGCGTTGTGAGCTTTACGACGGAGGATGAGTCTCTTGATGACTTTTGCGGTGCCGAGAACCCTACTGTGGCATCTGCTCATCGTGAGCCTCTCCGCACCCCGTCCATCCAAACCCCACAAATCGATGGAGGCGCATTCCCGTGGACCAAGGCACTCAATGAGACTCCTGCTGCCCATCGTCGCCAGCTTAGTGCCATTCCCGACGATGAGAGCTACAGTGAGGATCTGTTCTCCAAGTCTGGCGAGACGACCGACTGGTACTCCACTGGCGCCCAGACTCCCTCTTCCTCCATCCTGGGTACTCGCATCATTGAGGCTCGCATGCGCGCCTTCAACATCAACCGCCCGCCTCAGCCCAAGCCCAAGAAGGTCTCTCCTGCTGCTGGATCTCTGCCCATCGCCATGGGCAAACCGTTCCCTTCTATGGCTGCCGTCTTTGGCAGACAGAATGACACGGTTTCCAAGAGCTGGAGCGACATGTGGGATGAGGATGAGGAGGAAGAGCAAGAACAACAGAGGGTCAACGCGCTCCAGGAGCTCAACTCGCGCACTTGGAGCCACGAGAGCACCAACGAACACTCGGTGCAAAAGACGGAGCCCATCCCCGTGGCTCACGTCATCAAGGGTGATGTGGACGATGATTTAGTTGCGGATGGTTTCTTTTTTCATGAGGCCTCTCCACCCACCAAGCACACCTTTACCATCACGCCGCGCTACTCGCCCCCGTCAAAGCGCGACAACGTTGACAAGTGGGCGGCGCTTGGTGAGCGTCGCAGAGGCCAGAATATTCACGTGGAGCCGGAAAAGTCTCCCGGTTGGAAGCAGCGTCGTCAATTTGGATTTGGATACAGTAACAACGGATACAACAACAACAAATATTATGAAGCGGGCGTTTGGGATCATCATTTTTCTACTTCTCACAATAACAATATTTTAAACAACAACAGTTCTGGAGGAAAGGGTTGGAGCAAGGATCGCCTGAAGGAGAATTCTTGGACTAAGGCGAAAGATTGGAACTGGCGCAAGGATAGGCGTCCCGATCTGGGGGATGTTGAGTGGGTTGGTGGTTGGTAAAAAAAATGAAGAAGCTGTTTGTGGGCTTCTCAACCGCCAATCGTGGTTATCGCCACTTTTGTCTTGCTGGGCTAGAAATGGAAGCTGTGCTTTGGAGCACTTGGGCCAGGATCATGAGAACGTATATTTTTTTTCGCCGTCTCTGCATCGAGCCCCCCCTTTTTTTGTCGGGCTCTGCATTGTAGACGGGATTCTTCAATTGGATCCCATGATTTATTTTGGTTAGAGTGCTTTGAAGGGCACTGGCTGTTTGGTGTGCCGGGAGGACGATGTAGGCTTTGACTCGCTTTCTGCGTATCAATTATTTAACATAATAAAACATACCAGAGGTTACCCACTCACTTTTATGTTCCTGTGCAAATGTGATGTCTTGTGTGAATGACTGGGAGAATTACTGGGGGATGGCATTCCAGCTTACGTTGACTTTTTCCATGTGATGACTAACTTTGAGCTGTCAATATCAGGTGAATCCTGAGATGTTTTGTTCTTGATAACCAACTACCCAACTAGTCATTTCAAGATTCTACGATTCAGAAAAAAAGCAATAAAGAAAGGAAGAAATTTAGTATTGATCGCTGCTACTTATTACTATTTTAGGTAGGTAGTTGGGTGTTAGATACTGATTAAGCACCTCTATCGTCGGGAAAATACCAAGATAAACACCAAAAAGAGAGAAAAAAATAATCACATACAACAGCCGGTGTTCGCTGATGGTCACCCACTCAACTACTAATCTGCCGGTTAGTGGCTTGTCTATGGGGGAGCAGACGGGACCCCGAATTTTCCACTACCTATGGTCGTATGTGCTTGAGAATACCTCTAATTCATAATATATTATACACTTGAAAAAATAATATATATGTACTTAGTTATATATCTAATTAAATTTCCTATTGATTACTTTTAATTTCTTTATAATTTATAGTAATTATGTATCTAGATTACTTTAATTACTATATAATCAACTGTAATCTAGACTTATTATCCTTTTAATTAGTTAAAAGTGGACGAAGTCCGTTAGGTCGTAATAAGCTTGCAATTCATAGCGACTACTTTATATAATGGAGACTGAAATATCATATGGCAAATTGTGTTAAAAGTTGTGGAATAGACTTTATTAATGTTGGCGCATTTTCTTAGTGTCGACAGCTGGAACTCGCTCCATCACTCCCTATTGTCTTTACCTTTCGAGGTCGCACTACCTTCCTACATAAGGAAGAACAAAGAAGATCGATCGAATATTCAAGTTCCGATGTTGAATCCCTTGCATTACTTATTAGACTGTGCTAGAATCTATAAGCCCTAATGTATGATCTGCTTAACCCGCTTAAGAGTTGGACAAATGTTTGGCAGTATAAGTGAAGACAAAATCACAACTATTATGCTTAAATCTCTTAACAAGATAATCTCTTTATATTTATCTTAACTTCATCCTGATTTAATCGGCTGTTGCTTGGATCACGCGAAACTTATTGCAGATTCAGGGCTTTACAATTCCTCTGATCTCCCTTCTCCCATGTCCTCAGCAATCCATCTGGCGATACCCTGCCAAAACGTGCAGATTGACCTCGTATTACGCTCATCGCTCACATGCGTAAATACCGGCAGTCCCAGCTGTACTCTCACAACGCCTGAGAGTGCATCGTCGTTGCCATCCACATGCGACCACTTCAGCGGTGGCAATATGAGAAGCGTATTCGGATCTCCTGAGACGGCGAATGACGCAAAGAATTTATGATATGCAGGAGTCACAGCGGCTGTTAGTGACGAAGCGTATAGGCTTGCTCGTTTCTCGTCCAAGCCCATCTGGAGTAGGAAGGCTTTTGCCTCATTAAAGTTATTGGTAAAGAGTGGGATCAAATCGCTTCCGTGGAGTGCATAGCCGTCAAGCGGGAATCCATATTGCATGGCATAAGTCTTGCCGGGGAATGCGTCAGCTAAGTATCGAGTGTTGCATGTGATCACGAGGTGTTCTATAATGGCGCCGACGCAAGCTTTGAAGTCGCCGTCGAATCTAGCTTCACAGTCGTATTCTTGCCTGATGACAGATCTCTGAGGTTCCAGTGAGTCTCCAGGGAGGAAAACAGCTAGATACTTATCAAAAGATTCCTGGTCTACAATTTCTGCGGGGATAAAAGGTCCAGATTCGTTCATGACATGGGAAACAATGGCTGAGTCAATCTCTGGCCAGTAATTGCCTGTTTCACTGGAATTAGCAGGTTATTTTCCTTGCCATCATCACTTCATAAAGGACGAAATAGGGAGTGTTACCTTGCGCAAATGCCAACGAAGGCATGGTCTTAACCCATCTCCCATCCACCGCTGGACCGACTGGGAATAGCCCTGTTTGCCGGACTTGGTCGAAGAGCTCCTGATTTGCCCTTGACAAAGCCTCGGGAGACGCTTCCCTAAGACATTCGATATCATATTCGAAGCCGCAACCTGCAAGGTCAGAGAATGTCCTGTATATTGTGTCCAGCTTGCCATCAGCGGTGTTATCCCAGGCCCACTCAAAGCCAGGACTGAAAGTAGCAAAGGACTTGAATAGAGGATCATGGGTGCCGTCTTCTCGAATAAGATGATGCAAAATGGAGCTTCCACCTGCAGACAGACCCCATGCACTGACTTTATCTTTATTGCCCTTCACCTTGTCGATATGGTCACGCACCCACTCGAATAGCAGAGCTTGGTCGTACAAACCAGCATTAGGCGTGCCAGCATTTTGAATATAGTCGCCTGCAAGCCATCCGTAAGCGCCGAGGCGATAGTTACCTGCGACAAAGATGGTGGTATAATTGGATGCTTTCAGCATCGATTGACCTGTATACAATACGCCTGGTTGTTCCTTGGTGCCAAAGGCGAAAGCGCCTCCATAGATCCAGACGATAACAGGCAATGGCTCCGCATTAAGGATGAAGGCGTTTGCTGGAACATAGATATCAAGGAAAAGACAGTCCTCCGTCTCCAAAAGATTCGTTTCATTTGGGCTTCCCAGAGGAGTTTTGCCTCCGGGAGGATGTTTCAATGTTCCGATGTTGATCTGATTGCAGGCGATACTCCTGTTATTTCTCTGCACTGCATCGTCCTCCCAGTCTGGTGATGATGGGGCGGAAAACCGCGGAGGCGGTGCACCAAAGCGCACGTTTTTAAAGAGGTAAATCTTTGATGGGTTAGATAATTATGCAGATATTTTTGTCTTGTTCCATAAATATCAGTCTGTTATTGTACTCACATTTGGATCCGGTTCGTACTTTTGGGCGTCCCATGTGCCCCATGGTAGTCTCAACTGTGGGAGGTCGTCTTGTGCCCGTACAGCTCCCATAAGGGCCAGAGCGCCCAGTAATAATATATTACCCAACATCAGGACAAGGTCGGTTCGATGGAAGAGGACATATGTTGCTGCAGAACAGATAGGAAAGTGAGGAGGCCATCGACGTCTTTTTATACTGGCGTTGGAGGCTCCCCAATTAACATTCACCAACACGTTTGATATGCGATTCTCGCACACAGCTTGCTTCTGAGGATGTTTCTGACTAGTTGTATGACGGCATAGTCAGCCATATTGTATAGCTATGCACATTTTGAGACATATAGGCCTAGGGTGCATAACCGAGCATTAACAAGTCCAGACTTACGCCCGCATTCTGAGACACTGTTTACTGCCATGAATGCAACAGGGTAGCACCGACCGCTTTCTCGTACGTAATGGTGTATAGGTCACGTAAGTTGCATGTTATAGAGGGGATATATTCAGTAAGCTTGCATGTCTTAGACATGAAATATTACTCTGGATTACATTGTTGGCAAGTAAATAAGACATGGAAAGTGCATCTATTAGTAAGAGTTTATAGCTTATTTTAGGGCTGTCAATTTAATATGAGAGTTAAAGTACGTTAAAAGATGCTTGCCTTCAATTATACATGTATATAGATTGATAGGAGGCATTCATATTATAATCCTGCTCTGCTTTATATCATAAGTAAAGATAGGCATAAGCAGTGCTGAGGTGAGCTACGGGGATGATTTAATATGGCTGCTTGGAATGGTTCCAGCACAGCCGCCTGATGGGACTTGTCTTTAAGCAATGAAGTAAGATGAGAATAGCCTGCTATATCGGCACTGCTAAGTATTTGGAAAGGGCTGTCTATGGAAAAGAATAGACCTTTTGCCATGCCCAAGGTCTAAGTTAAGACTGCTTACCTATAGTGTTCATGCAGGCACGTTATGCAGCAACAGATGCTACAATATCTGATATTAATAGAAGCGAATTCTTAAAAAGCAACTTATTAGCCTCTAATCTATAGAGGTCATTATCACTATAAATGTCGGGTAAAAAGTGCACCACCAGTGTCGGAACTGCCTGAACACATTCAAACAGTGGCAAGATGAGCTCCAGTGGTGGATCACTTGGCGCGGGGTTCATCGGCCTCCAAAAGGGGAAGCGTGAGAATCCAAAAACGGAATCCTAAGATGCAAAAAATGGAAGACATTGAACTTAAGGAAAAGGCTTGACGAGACCCTGAATTTTCCACTACCTATGATCGTATGTGCTTGCTGTAATGCAGTTCCATCTTATAGCTGGAATGTCAACCCCAACCTCCTACCAATAGATTCATTTTTAGAAGCAACTATCTCAACCGAAAACATGTGTCGTAATTGTCGACCACAACAGAGAGCAAAGGACGGATTCTGTTGCTTATTTTTATAAAAAAAGTCCCTTACCGCCAACTTTTCCTCGGCCTCCTATATTTGCAAATAATTATTAGAGAAGACATCCTTCTCTTGCAGACGGTATAACTCACCACACGAGACCCTTTCTGTCATATATCAGTGAGGTTAGTTTAAATACACTCTCATGAAATCGAACTTATCAGCGGCATCTTGGTTTTCTACCAGATCCCACACTTGTAAGTACATGAAACAATTTCTCACGGCAACACAGTACATACCTCTACCGGCGGCTGGGCCGGCGCGGGCTGACTCAATAGTTAGTAGGTTGTTCTCATTGCTTGAAGAGTCATCTTGTACCTCTTTATTGCTCCGCTGAAATAAAGGGTCAGCAATATTGCCATTTCCCCATAGAGAAAGGAAATGATGGCGGGGATGAATGGGATGTACCTTTTGGCCCCGAGGGGCCTGCAGCTTTTTGCCGTCTTATAATTATATCAGCTTGCACCACCTTATAATTGGCAGAAGATAGTGCCGGGTAGCAGGTATTAAAAGTCGACCGCTATAGATAATATAGGTTCTTTTTGTTGGCCTAGAGGAGTCTATTGATGTTAGTTCGATCTTTCCAGGATGATAACTCAAACTGTTTATGGTCAACTTACATTGTTCTTATTTGCATAAAGGAATTCAATTGATGTTAGATCTTTTTATAGATGATGAGTTGGAAGTATTGTGTGCAGCTAGCTGCTTGTAAATGCGGCATGGAAGGCATGGTAGATGTTAGCCAATACAGAGACGTGTAAGTAATTAAGGTAGGTAGTTATGTAGAAGTAGGTAGTTATCCACATTTTCTGAAAAGGAGTGGTTATCCAGCACACCAAGTTGGCTATTTAGCATCCTTAAACTTGCCGTTGTAAGGGGAGTAATAGAAAAAATAAATAAAAAAAGGGCATATATTTTAAGATAAATGTATAATATATAATATATAATTTTTATTTTTAATATATACTTTGAATATACTTTAGCTTATTAATCATAATTTAAAATAAAATAAAAATAAAAATAATTTTAATTATATTTTTTATAAATTTCTTTATTTTCTTATCTAAATAAATTAAAGATTACCTGTCGGGTTAGCATGAAGTAGGCTGCTTGTGCTGCAGGAACGGCCTCCCTTCCACCCACCATGCCACCGTAATCTGGTCGTGTTTGTAAGTTATGCAGCCTGTTGTACTCTTCCGGCTATTGCAGTCGTTTCTAGATCCTTCAAACCATAAGCCTAGAAAGGCTCGTTGTAAAGCATACAACTCTCGTGGCTTTGAGCACAGACCACAAGTTATTGGTACATAAAGATACATGAAATATGCCAGAACTAGCCCTTATCATCACCCATTTTGGCCATGTGTCAACTTTCAGACAAGTATCTAGAAGTAGTAGCAGGAGCTGGTTCCGAGTGAGTGCTCACGTGATCCCATTGCAAGTCTGCCCGTTTACAACGCCAATGTTGATACAGTTCGTTTGATCAGAAAGCTGCAGACTTCCTTCTTGTTATAAAGTTACAGAGGTTTTTCATAGATCAATACGATCATCTTCACACTTTCAAAAGACAATGCTTATCCCATTCCATATATGTAATTGGCATAGACTAACGCCTCTACTAGATAAAGACTGGAAATATCACGGTTCTTCTCTGAAGTCCATCTCCTAGATCAGACACCACATGTACTTAGCACGTCAATAAGTTACAACGTAAGTATCACAGCAACAAGGAATAAGAACTTATTAACTAATACGCGAAAGGCTTTCAAGTCCCGAAATTATGCTTAAATAATATGCTTAACAGTTTTACCCTATGTCAAGCTTCTGGTTTGAGGCAGTGAACATCGATCAGTTACCCATGGCCTGAACCTAGACTGAAGCAAAGACGGACACCAACGGCTGCGTCCCGTTGAAAGTACCACCACAATAGACTACGCGACCATCTTGAGCTGTGAAAGTGCATGGCGTATTGCACTGATTGTGGTTGTTGTTGGTGGACGAGTCCGCGAGTGAGTCTCCACATGTGCAAATGGATGTTGAATTTACTGTTGCCAGTGTAAAGAACAGGGCAGGGGGGCCAGGACCAGGAGTTCGAGCCGTAGCGCATGTATTGGCGCAGTTATCGACAGATGCTGCTTCGTTACCAGTGCTAAGGATCGTCGTCAGGCCATTCGTTGAGTCTGCGTTCGCCGTAAAGCAGCCAATATAGTCGTACTCGGCGGAACCACCCTGTGGTCCTTGAGGACCCTGGGGACCTTGAGCACCATTTGTGCCATTTGTGCCATTTATGCCAGGCAAACCCTGGGGACCCAGAAGACCTTGAGGACCCTGGGGACCTTGAGCACCATCTGTGCCATTTGTGCCATTTGTGCCAGGCAGACCTTGAGGACCCTGGGGACCTTGAGCACCATCTATGCCATTTGTGCCATTTGTGCCAGGCAGACCTTGAGGACCTTGAGGACCCTGGGGACCTTGAGCACCATCTGTGCCATTTGTGCCATTTATGCCAGGCAGACCTTGAGCACCTTGAGAACCATCTGTGCCATTTGTGCCAGGCAGACCTTGAGGACCTTGAGGACCCTGAGGACCTTGAGCACCATCTGTGCCATTTGTGCCAGGCAGACCCTGGGGACCTTGAGCACCATCTGTGCCATTTATGCCAGGCAAACCCTGGGGACCTAGAAGACCTTGAGGACCTTGAGCACCATCTGTGCCATTTGTGCCAGGTAGACCCTGGGGACCTTGAGCACCATCTGTGCCATTTATGCCAGGTAGACCCTGGGGACCTTGAGCACCATCTGTGCCATTTGTGCCATTTATGCCAGGCAAACCCTGAGGACCTTGAGCACCATCTATGCCATTTGTGCCATTTATGCCAGGCAAACCCTGAGGACCTTGAGCACCATCTGTGCCATTTATGCCATTTATGCCAGGCAAACCCTGAGGACCTTGAGCACCATCTGTGCCAT
Organism: Trichoderma polysporum; assembly: GCA_030278935.1. NCBI lineage: Eukaryota > Fungi > Ascomycota > Sordariomycetes > Hypocreales > Hypocreaceae > Trichoderma > Trichoderma polysporum. The sequence continues at coordinate 69,951 of JARFTM010000113.1, read as the reverse complement.
TTATGCCAGGTAGACCCTGGGGACCTAGAAGACCTTGAGGACCTTGAGCACCATCTGTGCCATTTGTGCCATTTATGCCAGGCAAACCCTGAGGACCTTGAGCACCATCAGTGCCATTTATGCCAGGCAAACCCTGAGGACCTTGAGCACCATCTGTGCCATTTGTGCCAGGCAAACCCTGGGGACCTAGAAGACCTTGAGGACCTTGAGCACCATCTGTGCCATTTGTGCCATTTATGCCAGGCAAACCCTGAGGACCTTGAGCACCATCAGTGCCATTTATGCCAGGCAAACCCTGGGGACCTTGAGCACCATCTATGCCATTTGTGCCATTTATGCCAGGCAAACCCTGAGGACCTTGAGCACCATCTGTGCCATTTGTGCCAGGCAAACCCTGGGGACCTAGAAGACCTTGAGGACCTTGAGCACCATCTGTGCCATCTGTGCCATTTATGCCAGGTAGACCCTGGGGACCTAGAAGACCCTGGGGACCTTGAGCACCATCTGTGCCATTTGTGCCATTTATGCCAGGCAAACCCTGGGGACCCAGAAGACCTTGAGGACCCTGGGGACCTTGAGCACCATCTGTGCCATTTATGCCAGGCAAACCCTGGGGACCTAGAAGACCTTGAGGACCTTGAGCACCATCTGTGCCATTTATGCCAGGTAGACCCTGGGGACCTTGAGCACCATCTGTGCCATTTGTGCCATTTATGCCAGGCAAACCCTGGGGACCCAGAAGACCTTGAGGACCTTGAGCACCATCTGTGCCATTTATGCCAGGTAGACCCTGGGGACCTAGAAGACCTTGAGGACCTTGAGCACCATCTGTGCCATTTGTGCCATTTATGCCAGGCAAACCCTGAGGACCTTGAGCACCATCAGTGCCATTTATGCCAGGCAGACCCTGGGGACCTTGAGTACCATCTGTTCCATTTGTGCCAGGTAGACCTTGAGGACCTTGACGACCTTGATCGCCCTGGCCGCCCTGGTCTCCCTTGGGGCCTTGGGAACCAGTCAGTCCTTGAGGGCCTTGATCACCCTGGTTGCCTTTAAGACCCTGAGAACCTTGATCGCCCTTGTCTCCCTTGGGGCCTTGGGAACCAGTCAGTCCTTGAGAGCCTTGATCACCCTGGTTGCCTTTAGAACCCTGAGAACCTTGATCGCCCTTGTCTCCCTTGGGGCCTTGGGAACCAGTCAGTCCTTGAGGGCCTTGATCGCCCTGGTTGCCTTTAGGACCCTGAGAACCTTGGCGACCTTGATCGCCCTGGGGACCTTGATCGCCCTGGTCGCCCTTGGGACCTTGAGAACCTGGGCGACCTTGAGAACCAAACCGGCCTTGGGGGCCTTGATCGCCCTTGTCTCCCTTAGGACCCTGAGAGCCGGTGTCACCTTTGATGCCTTGTTCACCCTTATCACCCTTTAGGCCTTGGGGGCCTTGATTACCCTTAGGACCTTGAGAACCAGTCTTGCCTCGAGGGCCTTGATCGCCCTGGTCGCCCTTGTCTCCCTTGTCTCCCCTAAGGCCTTGAGAACCAGTCTTGCCTCGAGGGCCTTGATCGCCCTGGTCGCCCTTGTCTCCCTTAGGGCCTTGATCACCCTGATTGCCTTTAGAACCCTGAGAACCTTGATCGCCCTTGTCTCCCTTGGGACCTTGAGAACCAGTCTTGCCTCGAGGGCCTTGATCGCCCTGGTTGCCTTTAGGACCCTGAGAACCTTGGCGACCTTGATCGCCCTGGTCGCCCTTGTCTCCCTTAAGGCCTTGAGAACCAGTCTTGCCTCGAGGGCCTTGATCACCCTGGTCGCCTTTAGAACCCTGAGAACCTTGGCGACCTTGATCACCCTTAGGACCTTGAGAACCAGTCTTGCCTCGAGGGCCTTGATCGCCCTGGTCGCCTTTAGGACCCCAAGAACCTTGGTCTCCCTTGTCTCCCTTTGGGCCTTGGGGCCCTGTCTTGCCATTCACATTCTTGCTATACATTCCATTTTCTCCGTACATTCCATTCTCTCCATACATTCCATTCCCTCCATACTTTCCATTCTCGCTGTACTTTCCACTCTCGCCGTACTTTCCACTCTCGCCGTACTTTCCACTCTCGCTGTACTTTCCACTCTCGCCATTCTTTCCATTCTCGCCGTACTTTCCATAGCCAGACGGGCCTGGAGGTCCTTCGCTATCACGGTGGATCTCGTCATAGTCCTTCTGCGTCATTATTACTGTGTAACGTTTGCAATCACAATCGGGGTCGTGGTCTTCCTGCCCTCGCTTCTCCACAACTGCCAAGGCATTTTTACCAGCCAGATCTGGGCTGCCGAATCTGTTAGATTGAGAAAAAACATCATCCAATCCTTGGAAAACTTACATTGGGGTGAAACCAGAGCCAACCTCAACACGATAGTATACGTCCCATCTGTCTGCAGGCTTATGCACAGATAGAGCGGCAGCGGGATTCACGCAACCCAGTAAGACGGCTGCCACGGGCAGCAGCTTGCTGATAACGACCATGTCGTAATGAAGTAATCGATGAGTATGGGGAAAGCAGTAGATTACATTGAGGATATCATAAGGATCAATGGGGATCAATGGGGAGATATATAAAATCGTAGAAGAGGCTAAACGATACCATGTTTGCATATATTTTGCAAGAATGAAAGGCATTTGGAAAAAAAGAGTGTCTTGTATCGCTTGAAAAAGTATAAAAAGTGAACAAGCTGTGTGCGGCGGTATTGAGGAATGTTATGAGTCTCAGTTGTGTTCGTGAGCGTTCGTTGGTGGAATTATGTCCCAGAATCTGCTCGCTGGCTACATTCATTCCACACCCACAGAATCGTACGATAACAAGGATTGCTGGGACCTGAGTCTTCCTGAAAACAATTGCTTCTCAGGATTTTTCCAGGTTTAGGACCGAATCGGAAAGCAATTACGTATGTTGGGCTTGGTTTGACTCTGAAGGTAGATGACTCTGGATGCAGTCCTATGAGGTGAGCTACTACTAATTGGTATTGTGATACATCTTGCACAACAAGACCCAAATGGTATGGCAACAAGGCAATATGTTTATAATTTCATTGCAAACGCTAGACGAAGTCTACGCCGCGGTCAGAGCAGTATTCAAGCGCTTGTTAACCAGCCAGATGAAGGGTTCTGGACCCGTGTCCGAGTCAACAAAAACCAATGCATTTCTTCAATCTCATTTGCTGCGGTACTTGTGCAACACAATGCCTGTAGCGCCATACTAAACCAGCCACAGTTGTATTGTACGGTTGCTCATTATAATTGTGTATAGGTTAGCGACATCCATTTCGCCTTCCATTGTACGAGGACGAGATTATTGAATTGATGACTGAGTTCCCCCTTAGCAGCCTGCTGTCAAGGGTGACGAAGTCTTGGAAAGGACAAGACAGTGAGGGGCGGGTCTGTTAGACTACCATTGGCCAAGTGTTTCGCGTCCCAGGACCTAGCGAACGATTTAGTTAAATGTGGACCACACGCTACGAACCATGGATCGGATCACAGGACAATCGAGACTATCTTCGAAATGGAGGTGCCTGAGCCAATACCCCAGGAACGCTCGCTTTTGAAGAACGCTCCATGGAAGAAGATAAGTGTCAGGGTTGCCGCGCGTCTGGAGGGGATCCGACCGAGGGTACGGTTCAACAGCAGACAGATCGTCTCATGTCGGCTGTGTTGGAGGCGGTTCACGCCTTGACATAGAAGGCCAAGCCTTCCGCCCACGCGAAGTGACGGTGGACGACAGACCTTACGCAACTTCGCAGAATACACACATACTGGCGTAACCGAGCCAGGACGGAGAGAAGGGCAGGCCAGCCGGTAATCGAACTTGAAGAAACGGCCAAGGCTGCAGCCAAACAGTACCATAACGCTATTCGACAGACAGCAGAAGAAATTCCACTGGGATGCCTTCCTTAAGGACAGGACAACATCTGGGAAGTAGCAAAATACTTGGGCCCCAGCGTTGGCACGGCCTTTAGCAAAGTACCTCAACTAGGACGGCCTCTAATGAGGAACAAGCTGCAGAGTTGCTGGCCACCTTCTTTCCGCCTCTCCCTGACGACATTGAAGATGAGGGCAATCGACCCCAACGACCTCCGTTGCCCATGCCGGACCTCACCACGGAGGAAATAGAACAGCAGCTACTCCATGCCAAGCCTTGGAAGGTACCGGGTGAGGATGGACTACCGGTTATTGTGTGGAAGAAGATCTGGCTAGTCGTGAAATACAGGGTGCTGGCAATATTTCAGGCATCACTTGTTACCTGACCAATGGCGGCACGCAACGGTCATACCCTTGAAGAAGCCCAATAAGCCTGATTACGCTCTCGCGAAAGCATGGAGACCAATTTCGCTGCTGTCAACGGTTGGCAAGCTTCTAGAAGCCGTCCTCGCGGAAAGACTATCTCACGCGGTCGAGACGCACGGCTTGCTACCCACGAATCACTTCGGGGCGCGCAACCAGAAGTCGGCAGAACAAGCATTAATGCTCCTTCAAGAGCAGATATATGTGGCTTGGAGAGGGCGTCGGGTGCTCAGTCTTATCAGTTTTGATGTAGGAGCTTACAACGGTGTTTCCAAGGAAAGACTAATGCAACGAATGAGGGGCAAGAGGCATCCCGGCGAAACTGCTCAGGTGGATTGAAGCCTTTAGCTCGGATCGTACAGCTACGATAATGGTCAATGAGCGGTGTTCTAAGACCTAAGCCTTAGCACAACTGGGACTACTGCAGGGATCGCTGATCTCCTCTGTTGCATACTTGTTACAACGCAGACATTGTGCAGCGACGGATTGATGCCAACGGAGGAGCCATAGCGTTCACTGACGATTTTTCGGCATGGGTCACGGGTCACGGGTCCAACGGCTCATAGCAATCGTGCCAGGATAGCCTCAATTGTCGAAACTACTACAGAATGGGAGAAGAGAAGCGGCGCAACATTTGAAGCGGACAAAACCAACCTCATCCACTTTACTCGTAGTGACCCCAAAGTCGATAGACTGCCTGCTGTTGTCAAGGGACAGGCAGTGCATTCTACGGACCATGTAAAGATCTTGGGCGTTATAATGGACTCCAAACTCAAATACCGGTAGCACATGAGGCAGCGATGGAATTGAAGAGACCCAACGGCCTGTTAGCTGCTACGGCGCGTCAAAAGGATGCTCTAAAGCTGTAGATTTAAAGCAATTTATATTAAAAACTAATCTAAAATTGAAATAAAGAAATAAACAATACCCCATTTATTAAAGGGTATTTTTTTAATTAATTATTAACTAAAGCTTTAATATCTTGAATTATAAGATTAATATATTAATAATAAATTTAATTAATGTTTGTGTTTATAATAATCTTATAATAATTTAATATATATAATTATAATAAAATCTATTAAGCAATTAGTGTCTAGGCAAAATCAGCTTGTAAACAGGGTGACTTTAGATAGGGAGATAGGGAGGGTTGTGTCATCCTACGGTAACGTAAGTAGTGGTCAATCTCCGAGTTCGGTTGAGAGGAATCATGCATATTGTAAAAGTGGTCCGGTTCGTGTCCACAAGCCAAGGACAAAAGTCTCATCACATTCGGGATGAGCACATCATGATAGTGCTACAAGCTCATAATTCACATCAGAACTAGGACATGAATGCGAATTAAGTTAAGTTTGTGCCCTGACCTTGTATACCTGGCCAATTCAGTGTTCGAATTTTTCCATAATAGGGGGTCGGCGTACTTTCCCCGTCGCGTAGTAGCCATAGTTATACTCTTCGGTTGTTGGCGTTGATTAGATTCCTTCCTTCGGTCTTTTGTAAGCCACAGGGTGTTGGGTAGCCAATTAATGAAAGGGCTAGTCCATACTCTTCTGGGGTGCGCCGCTTGTATCCTTCGAAGAACCCACTCGCATTTTTGGCGGTGTCATTGTGCTTTTGCTCTAGGGACGATGTTTCATAAGAAGTATAGGCGACATCCCGTTGAAGTTCCAGCTAAACATCAATTAGCCAAATTTACTCAGCGAATTGTCAAGTCAAATCAAGCAAGCTCTTCATACTAAGTCCATCGGCACTCCATGGTTGACTAGATGAAATAAGCCTTCTATCGCTGACTTAATAATGTCTAAAAGCTTTTGGGTACCTTCGACACCATCGTCTAGAGCCAGGTCGACCACAAGGCTTTCAGCATGCTGGAGTGTGTGTTCATATGTTAGCGTTTAATTTACCTACGATCTTGGAAAGGACGTGTCATACGCTCTTTCTTCGTCAACGGTGGTCGTGGAAGGGTCAAAAGGTCTGAAGCTTCAGCCATGTTTGCAGAAGGACAGGTCGTCTAAGAGATGCCGAATAAGTTAAAAGTAAAGGTAGTCAAAAGAGGGTTGATACATGCGGGCAGAGAGGCAGATAGCCATGAATAGGAGATGTGAGTTGTGAAGGAAAACAAGGGCTTAGTGCTGGATGCGCTTTATATCTAGCATAACTTATGATTCATTTACTACACCTCGTTATAGCATCCAATTTTATATTCTATGCCAAAATGTTTCTCATTGTATAACACATAAACGTTAATACGTGTCTTATGGTCTAAGTACATACTAAAAGGCCGCGTTGTGTGCTCACTCTCCTACCAAAGACATCAAGTTAAAAGCCGACATTTAATTTGGTATAGTATAGGAAGGATATTGACTTAAAATCATCGGCCATGGGCAATTTTTTTAACCTTTATTAATCCAAACTATTAATAACTGTTATAATAAGCATTGCTCCAACCCCATTAACTTATTTGCTAAATATTATTATTTAAGTCTTCTAGTGATTATCTATCTAGGAGTACTTATTGTTATTAATCCTTAGGAACATAATTTATCATAAGAAAACTGGACTCGATTTAAACAAATCTAAAGCAGAAAAGCAAAAGCACCAGCAAACATGGCACCAACTCCCATTGATAACGTATTGGCAGCGGCCTTGGAGGTTTGTGCCACCGAAGAAGAAGTCGGAGTTCCTGCACCAGCCGGAGTTCCTGAGGCTGAAGCATTACCCGCCAAGTTGAAGTTGACGGTCACGATGTTGGAGATAATATTGGATGGCTTGGTCTTAATGGTCGCCGGCGCCGTTCCGTTCACAAGATAAATGGTCAAACTCGAAGGCTTGTTCGTGCCGGCAAAGGCACTGCCGACCAACCAAGTAGACCAGTATTCATTGACGATGCTATCCTGAATGCCGGTAGCAGCGTTCAGCTGAAACAGGCCCGCCAAGTTTGTATTCTCGCCTCCCGGCAGCGTCGAGGTGTTTGATGTGACGACCAATCCTGGAATAGCCGGGTTGACGCCGGGAGCAAATCCAGTATGAGTGGTGTTGTCTCGGTAGACCGGCTTATAGCCCTTGGTTGGAGCAAAAACGTTGGAATTGCTATCAGAGCTAGAAAGGGCCATATCGACAAGCCAACCAGCGCCGTTAATGCCCACATCCTCGCCATCTCTGGGAGTGAAGAGAGTGATGGTAACGGGAGTCTTGGTAGATGATGCCGAGGTTTTGTTGGAGGGTTCGTCGCCAAAAATGAAATAGTCAACCGAGGCAACGTTGGAGATGACGCTTGGGTCAGTCTTTGGGTCCTTGGTATACTTGGCAGGAGCAGTATCGTTTAGGAAGAAGACGGTAGTCGTGGAGTTAACATTGGACCCGAGCCCTGCGGATAGGATATACCATGTGAAGTAGGCTTCTAGGATATTGCCCTGAGCGTCCGAGTTAGTGACGGAGATGGCCTGAAAAGCACCAGCGAAGTTTTGCGTGGGATCCGACGCTGTGCTGACCAGGCAAACAAGGCCGGGAGCAGCCACGGCAGTACCCGGACCAAACGTGGAAAGGCTCGGCGAATTCAAGAAGGGAAAGATGCCATCATCCTTCGTGGATCGCTTCGCTTGTCTATATGAATATCCGCCACCGCTCGATGCTGACGTCGTAGCTGCTGGTGCTGTAGTAGAAGAAGCAGTTGAGCCAGTGGCGGCAGCAGCTGATGCAGGGGCAGAGAATTCAGCAACAACATCTATCATCCACCCAGCGCCCAAGATGCCAACTGATTTATCTTGTCTTGGTGTTAAAATGGTGACCTGAGAAGGGATATTCTGAGCATTGGCCAAATTGTAGAGGATGGCAACGGCTCCGAGGGAGCTGTGGAACTTCATGTTATAGAAAGGAGGCTATTATAGGTATAGGGATGGATCAAATGGTTATGCTGATGGTATATTGAATGAATACTTAAAGGTCGTATCAAGAGGTGAGTGCTCCAGAACTCTTTTGAAGAGGTGGTATTGCAACGGATTATATATGGAAATATTAAAAAATAGCAAGCAGGGAATGTCGTATGCTTGAATAAATTGAGGGGCCAGCCTACTTCTACCAGTTAACAGTGTTTTATCTTGCGGTCGGATGTTTTAACTGACGCGGACTTGCTATTACCCCGTCTTTATACTAATTTATTACCGCCCACCAATCTACTGGGTAGTTTCGTAGAGCGGCTTAATTCATAAACCCCAAGTCCGCTCAATGCCAAATTATTAGTAAGAGTCGAGGGTTAGATGGCCAATTAACATGGCTAACGTCTATTAGTAATAATTTGCTCTCAATAGTTCAAGGCAGAGACTGGCTGCTTGTGGCATTTCGGGGTTCTGAGCTGTGACAAATAGATCTTTGCGTTTATCTTAGCGTGGATTTAAAATGAACGCAGTACTATCTCCGGAGCAGATTTATTAGCGGGATAGACGACCTAAAAATAGAATGAATATTCATAAAGATGCTGTTATTCCCGGGGTGCATAGATTCATATTGCTATATACTTACAGCTGCTTTTATTAGTTAGTATATTAGATTAAGTTGTGCTGTTATAGGTATTAGGCTTGAAAAGCATAATATCATAGTTATTATAATTAATAGAGTGGTTAATTCTGGCTACTTATATATAAGGGAATAATAATCCGTTAAGCCACTAGATAAAAAATCAGCCGATTGATCCGATGATGTATAGCGATCGATCTGACAGAACTAACTACAGTAAACCCCACAAGCATCATATACTGGGTATGAGTAATAAATGGTAAAGATCAGCAAAAGTTCCTTTTCAATGAAATAATAGGTCAAGGCTTGCTACTTTTCTTTTATTGAATATAGCTCTATGGACTAGTATACCGATTTTCCTGATCATTAAACAGCATTCTTAAGAAATTGTAGAATATTTGTAAAGGTTTCTGTGCTAGAAGTGTGCAACATAAAATCGTGGCCAGTGTTATCGATGACTTGTGACTGAAATGAGGCCGCATTGGGGAAAAGGAAGGACGAATTTGTCAGCTGGTCAGCGCAAACACCATTGTTGGGATTGCAGAACAAAATATCCTCACTGCCTGTGATAGCGAAGACTTTGCCTGTGAATCCAGTTGCGGGCTGCAGACCCTCTGCAACAGTGCCGCCCTCTCCACATGTCATGACATCTTGCGTGTCAAAACTCAACCTCGGAATGGTAGGATCGTATGCGCCACCGTAGAAAATTTCTTGATGTCCAGTTTCATTACTAGCAGTGATATATCCCAATGGATATCCCTCGAAACGATCAAAAAGTAGAGTGGCCGGCTGCATTTGAAGCAGCAACAAGGGGCTCGGCAAGGGAACAAACGCCGACCAGCCTGTCAGCACAATTGCATCAACGAAATTGGGGACAAATCTGGCCGCCGCGACACCGGTAATTGAACCAAAAGAATGTCCTGTAAATACAACTTTGGGGAAAGAAATTCCTAGTGGATTGTTTATTGATCGGAGGGAGGCTGCGACGGCATCGATAACTGCAGCTTCAATTGGCAGCTGGACAATCGTATTAGGGTCAGGAAGAGTCGAGTTTCCATGACCAGGAAGGTCTAGCGCTAGGGTCGCATATCCCTGTGAAGCAAAAAAGCGCTGATACGAGTAACCAGAGGCTTGGAGCGTCGGATTGCTCAGAGCATCCCATACAGCTCGGTTGCACGTGTTGCCGTGGGCGAGCAGTTGGATTGGAAGAGTTTCGGGATGAGCTGCGCCCGCAGGAGCACAGTATTGGGCGCTGATGGAGAGATTTGCAGATGTTGAAACCTGTCCCACAACGCCAACAGCTCCTGTACTCAGACCCTGAATGAGAAATTGATCGATTGAAGAAGCGTTGTTTGGATCAAAAGCATTCCCAAAATCTTCGTTGTTGGCAGTGACCGAAACTGGAAACTCGACGATCTTGCACTCAACTGCTTCCTGGGCGGCAGAAGAAGCCGCGAGAGCGAGAGCAGCTACAGTGAACGAAGTACGCATTTTCCCTCTCTTCTTTCCTTTTCTTTTATTCTGGATCGAAAGCTGCAGCCAATTACCAAGTACGATAGTAAAATTGACTTAATTGCTACTTTGTTTGCTGCGGTGAGGCCAGGTATTCTGCGAGCCAACTGAGTAACAGATGCCATCTTATATCTATTCCGAAGCCCCCTGTCGGACACATTTAGAGAGCTAGGGTAGTATATTCGCCGGAACCTAGACCTCATTTTCCACGTCCTTGGTGATAGGAATGATAATGAAGATTACTAATTCGCAGCTGGTACTGTACTACTGCCTTATAATATTAACTTTGAAGACCGATCTATGCCTTGCTGATGGGGCACTACGGAGTACTGTACTATTTGTTGACGATGCTATGGGGAGCGGGAGACACGTAGGAAGAACAGGGATAATGGAGTGTTCCTAGTCGTTCTAGACGTTGTTCGTAAAACTACGGAGTACTGGTACGAGTGATACACTACGGATCGAAATAATAGTGGTCTAATTGCTTATGACGAGACTATGTTTTTTCGTACCTTGCGGATTTATAGCTAGGGCTGACATGTGTAGCAAGCTACATACGGCAGACCCAGGGGTGAATAAAAATTCTGCCGCTCATACCATACAAGTTTATAGCGAAGAGACTGGCGGGCTTTTCTTTCCTGCATGGGTAGCTATGCACTCCTGACATGGTATAAAGTCAGCCCTAGTTCGTAGTGGCGAATTCAGGGCCATGGAAGACGCTCAAGGCTTTTGATTAGAATGACGGAATCGGGTTCGAAATATCCACTTATCTACATAACAAGTGGATATACAAGTAAATATTTGAAGCTTCATAACACAGCTATCTTCATCTTAAGGCTCAAATACAAGACGAATCCTTTTGTGAAATCGACGCTAACAATGTATCTCCATATCCGAGAATGCTTTTCAAATTCGGATAAAAGATTCTGGAAGATAGGGCTAACTCAAAAGGTATCGAGATAGCCAGTTGCTGAGCGGAGGCCATCCATCAGGTCATGAGTGGACTCATCGGCATGAGGACCCTGAAGCAGGCATGAGTAGTCCGGCTGGATCAGAGGCGCGATTCGGCGTGTGATTTGAGCAAAATCGGCCGCGATGACTCGTGCCTGGATAGCCATGCGCACAATGATGGTGGAATCGAGTTGTGCCGTATCAATTTTGACTTCGCTGGTTTCTTCAGGAGATAAATCAGTCTCAATTTCCACGATGCTAGCCTCCATGGTGAGAGTATGTAGCCTCTTTACCCGAATCAATTGTATTTCTAGCTCGATTCCGGATCCTCTTCAAAATCACAGATACATCCTCGACATTCGTTGAGAACTCTTGGTTCAAGAAAAGCGCCGAATAAATGATTGGTGAATCTGTCTAGAATCACAGTGAATTGATAGACTGTGTGGCGAGGTCTTCAATTCAATCGCCAGGAGATCAGTGGTTTCGGGCTGAACCAGCCACATCCGCTTTTAGCTGAAAGTGGAAAATATTGGTTTGCAATTTATTCTTAGCGACGGCGCTAGCAGCGGGCCGCTATTGTTGACAATTTCCTGACACTATGCAACGATTTGCTGTACTTTGCTTTTCATCACTGAATACCCCCAAATTTAAAAAAAAAAAAAAAAAAAAAAAAGGTTTCTTTTCCAGCTCAATTATTCGTCATTCTTTAGGTTTTTATCGTAGTATTCGTTGTAAGAAATCCTATATCAACAGACCTTTAGCAATCTTCAGATATTCTAGTCAGTAGGAGACCGAGTGATTTAGATAGAGTAAGTCCTCTATTTTCGGTCATATCCAGGCAACCACATCACACCCGAACAGTCAATAAAACAAGCTCTGAATATATGAGCCATGTCAGTATAGGAATTAATACTAACATTCCAATCAATTTAAAGCGACCAAGCAAGTAATTGACTCTGACTTCGATCAATCTCCGTACGGTGGAGATTGTCCCTCCTGTTCTCTGTCTTAGTATGTATTAAGGGCCAGACAGCAAAATCATGGTGATGTTTTTATGCTCCAGATATCACTTTGCTCCAGCCTTCGACCAGCGCGCCTTTGGCCGCACCACCAATAACGAGATACCCGCAACTGGGCAATTAAGTGCGATTGGCAGGAGCCTCCACTTCTTATCGGGTCATACTCGCTCTCAGTGGAGCTGCCTGATGAGGCCTCCTCTAAAGAGTACAAAACTCAGAAACTATCTCTTCCAACACAAAATTTTCGCGTGTCGGGGCCTAAATTTGCTCTACGAGACTCCAGCGATATCCATAGCGTTTATTCAGCTTCCGGACAAAGCGACTATGCAGAGACACTCGCACTCGTTGTGCTCAATCATCTGACGACGTTGTGGGAGCAAACCATTCACGTTGGTGTGCTTGTAGGATGCAATCGGCTGCCGCGGTTGGCTGTGTTGTCATTCACAGAAGATGAACTGGTGTTGGACCAGCAGACGTACGGAGGTTTCATAGCGAGTTCGTACGGATATGATGACAACGGCAATGATCAACCACGGTTCTCCGCTGCGGTCAGTCTACGCACTGGGCCCCTCGGGGTGTCGACTCCGACCCGTGTCATGTCACACCTTATCTCTCTCGAGCATGTCAACCAGATCAATCCATCTAAAGGAGGCGACTCTAGCTTTGTTGGCCTTCTTAGCCGGTGCCGGAAAGAAGCAGAGAAAATATGGGACAAGGAGGCCACCGTTGTTGCGCCGGCTGGATCAGTCCGTGGCTCGGCTGCCGCATCGCCAGGTAATGTTGAATCGCAATAATGCTGCCTGCGTGGATCTGCTATGGGTAGATTTGGCGGGCAAACTAAAGCTGACAAGGCGATCATTGATCAACCCGGACCCGGTTACCATCTCCGCAGTCCCGGATGCCAACGCCGCGCTATATGCGTCACTCGCCTCTATCTATGCATCAGGGAATGGGTATGCCTTCTGGTTGAGCCAGGATGGTTCAGGCTGGGGAGGGCCCAAACCCTTACGACCCCATTGATGGTCCTCACATATGGCACAAGTTCCGTCTCGCGCCGCCTGGCTCCACGCATCTCCGCTCGGGATTGAGAGTTACTTAGCTAGAAGCCTACGGCTATAACCGGCCGGAAGCTGGAATGAAGCTGGCCTGGATCAATCCCAGCAAGGTCACCGTCAGCTATATCGGCGTGGATGGGCATCTGCAGTGCTGAGGAGTAAATGTGGGCTAGATTTCTTGTTGAGGAGATGGTTCAGACCAGATATTACGATATGAGATGCACTGTGGTCAACCGTCAAGGTAGTATCAAGGGTTACTTAAGATGAAATATTTTATTGTTGAATACTGCCCTTCTAATAAACGTCACTCTCTGTGCACTCGGCTTTGGGATCTCCTCTATTGGTTCCTACGTAAATAGGTGGGGTTGGGTACGTTCTACAATTTGTCGCATTGTGAACGGTGCGTCTAATACGCTTAGAGGTTGCCTCCTGCGTGAAGCTGTTGATGTTGGACCGGAATTTTAGCTCTGCTCGTAGGCGTAAAAAACAGTGAGCAATCCGGCTTGTTCTTGTATAGAGTTACATGATACGTAGGATGGCGGGGTAAGGTTGGATGACTTCCAAAGATGGAAACAAGATTTTAAAAACGGTTGCAGTAAGCTCTAAAAATTGCAACATTAAACTCAGCGCAAGATGTCGACGGGACCCCGAGTTTTCCACTACCTATTGTCGTATGTGCTGGATTAAATCTTGGATGAATTTATATCTGAAACCTCTGCGCAAGTAATCACCTTCGAAGAACTGGTGCTTTTAGTCGTCAATTTCAATTTCCAAGGATGGAGTTCAAAGGAGTTCCTGAATAGAGACCCGCTTTCTTGTCTGCGCTCGGCTGTCGTGGAGAAATCTCAGCGGATCATTCTAAACTATTCACGAACGCGCGTGCCGCGTAACCTTCATCGCCAATTGTGCCCAAGATAAGAAGCGACTGCTCACTCAGCACCTCACGACTCTTTTCTCCATCTATCCCGTTCTATAGTCGTATTCATCATGACGACCACAGCTGTAGAATATCCCACTTACGACCAGAATTATCTCCGATTCGAAAATTATACAATAGGATGGATATGTGCGCTCCCGGTGGAGGCAGAGTGTGCTTTGCATATGTTGGATGTTCGTCATCGAGGAATATTTCCTTTTGTTCATGGCGATGATAATCAATATGAAGCGGGGAAGATCGCTGGCCACAATGTGGTCATCGCCTCATTACCAAAGAAATCAATTGGTTCTGTCTCTGTGGCCACCCTTGCTTCTCAAATGCGCCAGAGCTTTCGATACCTACGGTACGGATTGATGGTGGGAATCGGAGCCGGAGTGCCTGGGCCAACTTTAGAACCCGATATTCGTCTAGGTGATGTTGTTGTGGCCTCGTCCTCCGATCAGTCTATTGGACCAGTAGGCGTCATAGGCTACGAGCTTGGGGCAGAGACTGTCGATGGTTTCATCCCCAAAGGTTGGCAGCCCGAAACCCATCGACGTCTGCGAAATGCCATCGAATCTATAGAGAGAGACGCGCAAGTCGATGACTTTCACGACTTTTTACAACACCTTGATAGTCTCCAAAGAAGTAGAAACGGCCACAAGTTTTTATATCCAGGAATAGAGAAGGACAAATTTTATGTGGGAGATCACACGAACGATTTGGTAGAGCGCCTACCTCGGCCCTCTCAGGATCCAGTTGTTCATTACGGCCTTGTTGCGTCGGGTGATAAGATTATAAAGAATGCGACACTTAGGGACAAACAAAGGGATCGCTATGGTATAATCTGTTTTAAGATGGAGGCGGCCGGCCTCATGCCCATAATGCCTGTTGCCGTCATCCAAGGGGTCTCTAATTATGCAGACTCTCACAAGAATGACGAGTGGCATTACTATGCCGCTGCAACAGCCGCTGCCTACGCCAAGAGTCTCCTGCTAAAAATTGGTCCAGAACACCCTCAATCCCTTCACGGTTAGTCCCTCCCCCTTGAATCCCTCACATCTGCTGGCCAGTTGGAAAGTCGAGGTGGTTAGGATATTGTGATAGAGGAATGAATAGAAATGGGATCTACACGACATGATTGTATTCATTTCTGGAGGTAGGCCACTAGGGCCTTAAGTTTGTACATCTTTCCAAACCCTCCTCTCTGTGTCTGTTGAGATATGCGTTTATACACATGAAGCACTCAACGCAGTTTTCCTGCTCCTTCGAACTGTTACATGTGAGTCAGTGAGGATGCTAATATTTTACTTATTAGAACCTATATACCCCGCACAGAATGTCAAGAGTAAGTGCAATTTTTCATGATGACAAATTTTTGTTGCTTCATTCTGTTTTAAGGCATCAGAAATTTGCGCCAAGCATTCACTAAGTGATTATCAGCTGCTGACGGGTGCTCTAGACAATGTCCCCAACCATGATTCAAATCGACTGTTAACAAATGAGAAAGATGGTTCATTTCCATTCTCTCTACAGTGTATATCATCAATGACTGACTAAACAAGACTGCCTCCATTCTCTTGTCTTTCAAGACACGATAGTTAGTCTGCAGAATATAGCCTCTGATCTTCTAGGCGCGTGAGATTGGATATCTAAAAATTCGCTTTTCGTACAGTGGCGAGAGCAAGGCAACCTCGCAAGCAATAATGGTGTTCTTTAGATTAAAGGAAATCCCAGAGCTGGTAAATCAACGTTAATGAAACATATCTGGGTCAACTGTGGCACATTATTTGTGGATTGTATGATCGCAACTTCTTCAGCACTCGTGGGCATAGCCACCTTGAAAAGACCCTTTTGGGTATGCTTCGTTCACCATTATATTAACTTCTGGAAATAGATGATGCCGTTTATAAACGATTCATTACAATATTCCCAGAGAAAAAAAAATATACCGAAGAATCGAGTGGCAACAGTCAGAGGTTCAAAATTTTCTCTTCCTCGAGATGAGGCAGCATCGATCTCACCCTCTCATCTTTATTGTAGACGCGTTGGATGAGTGCATCAATTCAGACAGGTTGAAGGTTGTGGGATTCCTTGAATCACTAAACACTAACTCTGGCACAAGTCTCTGGATCTGTCTATCTCCCGACATTATCCTAACGTTACTATAAAGAAGAGGGTTGAAATCGTCGTGGAGAAGCCAAATGAGCATCGCCGAGGCATCGCAAATTATATTAGGGACAAGACGAGAAAAAAACCCCCCAAAAAAACCGAAAAAAAAACACTCAGAGATTCAGAATAGCATCCTTGAGAAAGCCTCTGGAATTCTCATGTGGGTTATCCTTCTTGTCGCGACGCTTAACGAGGCTTATGATTGTGGACAAATTGAAGTTGAAGATATGACGGAGGCTCTTGATCAGATACCAGGTGACCTTGAAGAGCTATTTCAGACTCTGTTAAACACAGATGACGGAAATAAGGCTGAGATGATGCTTATGCTGCAGTGGGCTTTGTATAGCATGCGACCTTTAAACGCTGATTTAATGAATAGTACGATTTAACAAGCTGAGTCGTCGTATAAAGGAGCTCATGTGGCAGTACGTATAAATAAATATAAATATAAACCAAATCTCTGACGATCACTCCCAGGGCTCGTCAATCGTCGTAGTATTTCACTTTAAGCCACCTCCCGGGCCTAAAAGTCTTCTTTGCCCACTTGTTTCTTGCCTTTGAGATCAAGCAAACAAGGTTTGGAACTGTCGTAGATTCCAGTATCAGGTTCAAGGCTGGTTCTAGATATTTTCTTGCGTATAGTATTCGAATGTTTCGTGACTATCATGTAACTCCCGTCAGGTGTCGTTGCTCTAGAACGGGTCTCATATCTTTCAACTATTTCTTCGGTTTCAATCACATGTGTCACTCCCTTGCCACCGAATCCGCCCATAGGAGATCTTTCCCGCATGTTATACCTCCGAGATGGCGATGTAGTACGACCCCTATCGATGTGGCTTGTATCGACGTAAACCCTCGGGGTTGCTTTGTCACCAGCGGCAAAGGAGGCATTCGATGCGCTTGTTTCTCGAATAGAGGCTGCCAATGTGGTGTCAGAGAATGCACCAGAACCATTATCCAGACTGCCGATTTTATCAATTAGTACATTCATTTTGGGTATTGAGAAGGGGAGCATTATCTTGAGTATACTGTCTGCCCCGGGCGTTAGTTTGTATTTCCCCTGTTGTAGAGCGTATGCAGGTATCTTGAGCCACCGCTCCGCTAACTTAACAACATTGCATGCCTCTTGTCTGGATACTAGGAACCATTCTGTATGATACTTTTTGCAATGCGGGCATTCAAAAATATAAATCCTTTTGTGGTCCAGTATTGCATGAGCAATGTTTTCAGCCTGGAAAGCACCAATGAACCTTCCACCTTCTGTCTCATAAATGATCCTAGTCTCAAATTTATAGCAGTTTCCTGACTGTTTAAGCCTCATTTCTGCAGACGTACTCGACCATCCAATTTTGAATAAACCAGATATCTCAGTGTGCTGAAGGATGTAAAGAATGCCACCAGACATTCTCTTAGGACTAGGAGGACTTTGTATCGTCTTGTATATTTTAATGTTGTCTTGTTCTTTCTCTTTTTCTGGGAATGTAACAACACCGAGTCTCTTAAACGTTTCTCTTTGTGCTTCGAATTCGTCAAAACCGCGGTAGCCTGTCTGGACCTGAGTGTTTTGGGTAGCAGCAGTCACTCTCAAGCTTTCCATTTTCTCTGTAATGTAGAAATCTAAGGCAGGCTCGTCATAATCTGAACTATCAGAAACAGCGCTTGGTGAAGTCATGTTGCTGAGACCGGAGAGAGACTCTAAAGAATCAGCGTGTGGTGTCGCCCTTCTTGATGGAGTTAATGGCAGTGAATCTAAAGCAGCTGTCTTCCTTTGTGCTTTCCATTCGTCAAAAGCCTTACGGGCATCCTCGCGATGACATCTTCTGCAGTGCGTAAGAGTAATAAAGCGTTTGATTTTGTCATAGAGGCTATTGGTATCGACATAATTTGTCATAACTTGAAACTCAGATAAAAGATCGGCGAGTTGCTTCCGTTCTAAAGCTGTATTAGGCGAATTTCCGCAGCGGCTCGTGGAACCTTTCTTAAATCCGCGGCATGAATCAAAATTGAACTCGTTTGGGTTTGGAAATGGGTTGATGCCTTCCAGTATTGAGGCAAATTCCCCAATAACCCGTGGGTCGATTGTCGCTGCCATGATGAAGCAGGATTGACCTTTGATTACAATGTTACTCAGCTTCTATTGTAGAGATGGCTGGGAGAGCAGTAACTATTAATATAACGAAATGAGAGGCTGGGAGCTAGGCTGTGCTGGTCAAACAAACAAGGAGTCGTATGCATGTTGGTTGTTAGTTTCCCTAGCTCCGCATTTTGCTCATGTGCCCTACAATAGAGAATCATTTCACGCTTAATGATAGGCTGATTCTATCGCAGCCTGTAGCAGTTTTATGTAGCTAATCAAAAATGGCAGCTCATTTTAAAATACTGAACCATTTATAGACTCGTAGCAGAACGGAAACCCCGTGTTGTGTGCGACGGCTTGTCCGTTATTGGCTGCGTAGTATTGTTGCGGTATTAAAAGTAGGGATGTCAATTCTAGGGCAGAACACGGAAGTTATTGCTGCCTTCACTAAGGAGATGATTTCTTGTATTCATATTATTTTCAAGGTCTAGCATGTCATTGAATACCTGTCCTTATAATATGATTGAGTTGTAGCCACTGCTATGTAGTTCAAGACATGCGTATTGTCGCCACTATTACTGCCTTGATTCTCAATAGATTTCGTATATGGGTCTATTTGTTACTGCAACATAGTGCTTTAGCAATAACCTGAGGAAATGGGACCCAGAGTCTCATTGTGAGTGAAAGGCAGGCTTTTGCCTTCAACAATTGATTCTGTGATCTTGATTAGAATAATTATGCGCCTTATCTATAGATTTCAAGGTCCATACAGTGGTATGCGTCGATATTTTTGCCATGAATTACAACAAATGAGATAGTTATGGATTGAAGTTGATACGAATTCACATGTGATGGCAGGCTCTACCATAAGAACACCTTGGCGAACATAGCAAGTGTATTACTTCTCAACAGAGCTGCCCTATGTTACTTTTCAACAAAGCTTTTGTGTCAAGGATCTCATTAATTCTGTCTATTCTCATTTTCGATAGCGACGGTTACCACCGTATTTAACTACAGAATAAACTCCTGGATTCAGCCGCAATGACATTCATCTTATGATATTTGAGAAATTTCGCTAGGGAAAATGTCTACTATACGGGCCTAAACTGCTAGCTACCTGACATCACATTTAGCTACCAAGGATATGAGACCGATGCAGTGGCCACAGCTATATTTGGCACAAGCACGCATGCTCATTGCGCATCTTCACAGGCGGATATTCGGGACTAATGCCGCATCAAGCCTGGTTTTGTCTCCATAATGGACTTAGCATGTTTCAGCGGGCATCGTATTCGAAATTCTGCCATGGCCAAATAGTCATAGTCGAAGATGTTGGTCCTACCTAGCTATGTGCGCGTCGCTTATCAAATATGAATGATGGAAGAGGCAGCTAATAAAACTTGGATATTAAAAGATGCAACCTGTACGCTCACACTTGGAATCCTTCGAGGCTGCCTGGAGCCAGGGCCTGGAAAACGGACTAGTGTGACTCCAACTTGGAGACCTAGAGGTGTAAAATTTGAAAGGCATTGAATTATGCTAAAAAATTTTATGATCCTGTATATTCTAATGGATATAGTTAATAATTCATTTGTATAGAAAACAGGGCCTTGAATTTTCTGCTACCTATGTTGCATATAGCTATAGATTATTTGAGACGAATAACTTGTCTGATTTCCTTTATCTTGTCAGGGGAAACATTCCTTTTTTTATACTAGGAAGTCGGACTAGCCCCGGTTTAGTCACTAATCCTAACTCCCTATTAATCGATCACGAGGCCGGCCAAAAAGCCTCACCAAACAACCAGGTAGAAGATATCTAGGAGCAGAGGAACACCCGGTGCACTTGGCAGACCATGTCAGCCGGCGCAGAATAACAGTTGCTATTAAAGGAGCCATCCCCATTGTTCAGCCACAGCGGGCCACCGCAGCCTTGCAGTGTATAACTATACCCGTTGCCCTGGAGCGGGTGTGGGGTAATGTTGCATGGGCTCTCGCCTATATAGTTGATCGCGGTCCAGGCGCAGGGGTCGGTACCATCAACCCACATCACTAATAGGCAGGCGGGACATATTAGTTTTTTTTAAATTTTTTTTTTTTAATTTTTAATTTTTTTAATTTCTGACGGCGGGAGATGCAGAACTGCGTGGGGATGAAAGATAGTTGACAACGTACCATTCCAACTATAGGCAGTCCCGATCGAAATACCAGCCTTAGCACCTGTTGTAGACAAAGCCAAGGCTAGGATAGTAGGAAGAAGGCTTTGTATAAAAAACATTATAAAAAGGTAGAATTTTTATTAAATAGCTAGATAAGAACTTATTTACTTAATTGTCTAAGGAATAAGTTTGGTAGTGTAATTATAAATAAACATTGCGGGCTGTGGGTAGTTTTTATAATTTTTCCATGTTGAATAGAGAGTTGAACTACGTTATATGTACTTCGTATATAATACCTTATATATTGAACAATTCAATATTAGGCAATAGTACGTTAGCCTTGCTTGGCGTCAGCAAGTCTGACTTTGTTCCGGCACTATTAGCTTAATGTTAAATAAGCATAATTGGTTGTGGGGAGTAGCGGTCTACTAGCGGAGCCCTGAGGGGATTCTCCATAGAGCTGAGGAGGTATATTTGACGCGGGGTCGTCAGTGTCAAGGGAGTAAATCCTTTATAAATTGAATATAGATGAAAGCTATACTGACGAATAGAATTAAAGACTGGAAGCCATCTAGACCGCCAAAACATCAAGTTGGTGGCAGCTAATCTTCTTTAATCTGGTCTATAGCCCTCCCTTTGCGATTCACCTTCCCCTTCCGTCCTATATATAATTAATTCAGATTCGTTATGGCTTACTCAGGGATGCCATAAGCGCATTAGGGCTGGCGTACTAGGTGTCCCCGTCAAAAGGTTGGGTGCCCAGAAGCTGTTGAGATATACATTTCACCTCCCGCTAGCTCGATAAGCTTCTGGCTCGCAGCATGGGTTCTTTATGGCTCTGGCTCTATTCGGCGGTTTAGCTCTTGTATTGACTGCAAAAGGTTCTTTTACTCTCATTACATGTTCTAGGCTTTGGCAGCCATTTTTGTCTAGTAGGAAAGTGCGCTACGACGGCGAGTCAAAGAGACCAACCCCTCATACCAAGCGGTAAAGGCCAAGGATGTGAGACTGCTTTCTCCAGTCGCGGCACCAGGCGAACCCAAAATGCTCACATGTCTCTGGGTCTTGGGGAAAACGGTCTCCAATAGCATCATTATAGAGTATGTCGGCAGTTGTTATCGAGCGAGCCAAACACTTGGTGAGATAAAAACATGACATCTGATATTGACACCTTTTACTGCAGATCAAAGTGTTAAAGCATATCAGTAGCTTACGGAAGAAGCGCAGCGCGTCTCTCATTGAACTGATATCAATATTGTTGCCGGTGATCTCACAAAGAGGTAAAAAGGCCGGCCCCTAAGAGGGAAAGGCAAATTAAAGTATATTTTTCGCTGCTTGCTTTGGTGTGGTTGGGAGAAGTTGTGTGTGTGGAATGAAGATAAATTCTTATTTTATTCTTTTACATGGGCGAATACACAAGTAAATGGAACAGCTACAAATTATTTTCTACTTTACCATTTTATATGCCGTCTAGAATATTGCAATTTTGGTGCCCTAGCAACATAAGCTCAATCTCACTCCCATTTTAATTGTACATATACTCATGTGACTCAGTTGGAAATCTCATCAGCAGTAGACTATTGGACTCTCGGTTAACAGTGCCCATGGCAACCTGCGATCCAAACACTGCCGATGCCCTGGTTCGATAATCTGGAGGTAACCAAAGCAGGCGCTCCTTACCATTCACAATCCATATACCATCAAGGCTTATACCGTAGCCATGATGTATGACTTCTTGTGAAGACGCATTGGCAAGCATATTGAAACTGCCAAGATTTAAATTCAGTATCCCAAGATTAGTATGAATGCGCGAGCTGGTAAGCGGATCAAACAAGAGCCTGTCAATCTGCGGGCGAGCATCAAGCGTTATCAAAGTCGCACCCGTGGCCATGTCCCAGATTTTTATCGTATTGTAGACCTTCCACGAACGTCTCCCTTCTCGTCTCCGGCTTTCTGAATATGATGCCAGAAGCTGGTTATCTGATGAGAAAGCGCCAATTTTTACACGGCCTTCAACACCCTTGAAGGATTGTAGACAGGTGCCCTCAACAGAATCCCAGCTTTTGACCTCAGACATTCCGTGACGACCATCAAGCATTGCCGTGCCGAGTAGCTTGCAATCCGGAGAGAAGAAGATCAGGCTTAAGATCAGCTCTACTTCGAAAATACTTAAAGTAAGAGAGCACTCTTTTTTTTCTACGTCCCATACTTTTACCAGTCGAGGGCTGCTCGCAGTAGTTGCTGTAGCAATTTTCTGACTGTCTGGAGAAAAGCTTACGTCCAACCAAATAGCAACATCGTGGATAGTCTGGAGACACTTTCCTGTCATCGGTTCCCATACTTTGGCCATATTATCCCCCACAGTCACAAGATGGCGGCTATCTGGAGCGAAGGCAATTGCCTTTGTCACCTCATTGTGTCCACCTAATATCTGAACGCTCTTTTCCACATCCACACTCATAATCTCGATTGTATGATCCTCTTTCCCTAAAGCAAGCCACTGACCATTTCTTGAGAATATCTGATTGTCGACAAATGTGTGGCATGTGTGGAAGGTTTGGGAACAAATGCTATCTGACGAGTTCCAGATCTTGGCACAACGAGATGATAGCGATGCAATCCGCCTACAATCTTTTGAGAAGATAATGTAGTCAACTCTGCTGTCACGAGTCTCAGTTCTCTGAGAGGTATGACATATATCTAGATTCCAGATTACGGTTATCCTCCCACTTAATGCAAGCTCTTGGTCGTTCCAAGAGAAGGCGACCGATGTTGCCCAGTGACAAGGGCTATGGATTGTCTGAAGGCAATTACCCGTAGATATATCCCAAATGTCGACTCTTCCATCGTCGAAAGCAGATGCAATTCGTAGGCTGTCTTGTGAAAAGGCCATAGATGTCAATTCTTCGCCATGGCCCTCTAATATTCTTACACATTGACCAGATTCAGTACTCCAGATTTTGACTTCAGCCTTGTTGCCGCTTGAGGCGAATTGCCATCCATTCGGCGAGAAGGTGGCCAATTTGTATAGCGCAGCACCGCTGCTTTGCAGAGTCTGACGACACTTCTCTGTCGCTACCTCCCAGATATTCACTACGCCAGTTTCATAGACCACGGCGAGCAGCTCGCTATCTGCTGAAAGCACGACAGAGATAGGACGTGAAGTTGGATGACTAGGAATCCCAAGAACATGAGATGTTGTGTCCTCTAAATCCCAGATGCAGATATCACCATTTCGTAAAATTGAGGCAGCTAACTTTCCGTTGGATGATAGGATAACCAAAATCCCTTCGTGGCCGTTGCATTTGAACGTTTGGATGCAGCTACCAACCGTGGCATCCCAAATTTTGACTGTGCCGTCATTTGAAGCCGAGACAATCCTCTGGTCATCTGCCGAAAAGACAACCGACCTAACAGCATCATGGTGACCTAGAGTCAAAAGACAGGCCCCTGTGATGGAATCCCATATTTTAATGGTGGTATCCACTGACGCCGTAGCGAGTCGCTGGTAATCTGCCGAGTAAACAACGTTCATTGCGGCTGTTTCATGTCCCTCTAGCGTTTGGAGGCATGTTCCCCAATTCGCATCTATTAATGGCTTCGACGCGATCTATTTAGGCTCCTCTTCTTGGAATAAATGTCTCACTAAACTATTTGTAGGACTGAATAGGAGTGCTGATGCGTAAAGTTGTAACGGAGCAATCTCAATTAATTTCCTGTACACAAGAATGAATCGCCGCGCATCCCTCAAGAACTTAATTAATCGTTCAGGCTGCTTAGTTTTTATATTAAGCTAAACCGCTGTGAGACTTGTGTTATAATGTTAGATGAGAGCGCAAGCACTTACCAGCAGAACCTCAAGCTTGTTGAATGCTGCTATACCATATGACGTACTACCCAGCCAGCTGAGAGCTTCCAACTAGTACAGATACATCTTGCTAAAGAATTGATAGATGGCGCCATCATCATCAAAGTCATAGATTTGAATCGAGGTCTTATTCGAGATGCCGCCATAAAGGTGGTCATAAAGGTGGTCAACCCAATGAACACAGCTGTAGCGCATCATAGCTAAAGGGTCAGGATCAGGTAGCACTACTCCAGTAATTAAGATTCCAGGGGTATTGAAACTGTATATATCGCGCTTAAGAGTTTTATACATGCCATGCAGCGACCTAGTGAAGAGAGAATATTGAGATTGTTCTTGCCCATTAGGGCAAATAGTCTGGAGCGCTTCAGTAGAAAGATAATCTTTCGCAGATTGATGGACAAGATAGACATTCTCGCCGTGTATTGTGAGGAATGAACCGCACATGGTTACTATCCTTCTAATTGCCTCTGGCTTCTCCAAAATCTCTCGAGGTGTGTCAGAGAGAAGCCCCAGCTCTGAAAGGCTAAGTGGGCGATATGCTGCGCACACGGTTGAAAGCAGTTGCCTGCAGTACATTGAATTCTCTTGCTCTAGTCGCAAAATTTGCTCCATCATACGGGTATAGACTTCTTTCACGTCCGATGGCATTTCATCGATGATTTGTAGTACTTCCCTGCTTTCCATATGTTCATGTTCAAGCCCCTTCATGACAAGGGAGACCCACAGAAAGGTTCTATTGACTTCTTTCTGCATTAGTCTCTGTAGATCATTCTGGAGTGCCTGGTCATCCTGCAACAAATCTAATTGCGAGATGCCAAATTTGATATAAGCATCAACGGCCTTGGATATGCAGTTTTCATGCTCCCCCAGCTCTATGCAAAGCAGCGTCTGTGGCCTACAGGCACTCAATCTCTCCTTAATTTTTAGATCATTACGGCCAGTGACAATCCATTTGATCCGGGGCAATGATGAGTAATGAATGATAAAATCTAAAAGCTTTATCTGATCCGTCACGCATTCATCTACCGCATCAATAATCAATATCGCATTCTCTATGCTTGCATCATGAAGAACGCTTATAAATATCTGGGATAACACCGTCCAAGCATTCGGATTATCGAAAAGGCTTTTGCCCGTAATATCATATTTGCTGCGCACATGCGAAATGAGTGACCGTTGCTGGTCAATGATGAGATATAGCAGACCACGTAGTGCGGCTGTGGCAGTATTGATGCGCGAATTGGTGCCCTGATAGAAGAAATAAGACAATAATGAATCGGACTTCATATCATTGCGTTTTGCTTTATTTGACAGCTCGTTGATGATACCACATATTAACATGGTCTTTCCCTTTCCTGGATCGCCAGTGATCCACAGCAGTCGACCTTGATCATCGTTATTCCACTGCTTAAAGTTTTCGTTTTCGAGAATCCAATCGTATGACTCTTTCAAGAGCCCACCTTTTGTTTGCTCAATGCGCGTCTTGTCGTCGCGAGGATCTGTGAGGCGCAAATCTGCCAAGCAGCGATCACTTTTTTTGTCAAGAGAATGGTGATGAATACTGCCTTTGGTAGATCGTAACATTTTCGCCATCGCTATTTTCGGCGGTATTCATTCTGAACAAATATCTGACAAAGTCTACAGTCTTGATTATTTTTTCCCCCTCCCTTTAGTTTGATGGATAAAAGATAGACATAGGCGGTATTGCATTAAATGGGGAGATGGTGATGATGATAGTATTTTGCGTCAGGGTCTTTGGGAGCTCCGTTTGAATAGTGAGGCGGGTGACAACGGCAGTGGATTACTTTGGCGCGGGGTACGTCGGCCCCTAAAAACGGAGGCGTGTGGATACAAAAAAACGAAGTCCTAGGATGCAAGAAAAGGAAGACATTGAACTTAAAGAAAGAGCTTGACGGGACCCCGGATTCTCTACGACCTATGTGGTGGTTGAACTACATAGTCGGACTATAAGCCTACATCTACAAAAGCTAACGTTTATCTCATACAAAATTGGTAGCACTATAACTCTCCGCCACATGCTATTATTGAAAAGAGATTGGAAGAAGGAGTGGTTGCTGGTGTGGTTGGGGTACCTTGCACAGCAAAAAGGACAAGTGTATCAATATAATTTTAGGATGTTTATCATTGAGGGTAGCTAGGACACATCGTATGCTTAAGCCATCACTATTTTAATTAACAACCAGGCTTATTACAGTTAAACTGCCATGTCTTAAAAACCTGGTGGTTGCCCGATCCATCGCCACACGTTGATGACCAGGGATTAAAGAAAGCCGTGCTGATATAAGTCCCGCTATCGTGATAGTGGAGGGAAAACGAAGAGGAACCACAATTTTCCAACTTGTATGACTTGCCGTTGGTAAGTGTAAACTTATGTCCGTTGGTACATGGGTTATCATTCGTGGTACATGTGTTGAGACCGCCCTCGTTATAACAGTCGGAGGCAAATCCACCACCTTGCGCGGCGATTTTGCAGGGATCTTGTCCTTCGATCCACATCAATTCGAACTGAGGAGTGATGCCATCAAGCTGATAGTAGCCATATGCGATTGAGTCGGCGAATGCCAATGGAGCGACAAAGATTGGGAGCCCCCAGGCCAAGAGACTAGATAGATGTCTCATATCGAGTAAAAATTGTCGATGATTTGCTTTCCTTAGTTAGTTATCAGTGAGCGACTCAACCGTAATAAGCATATTATTACCATACCTTGTAAGGTGAAAGAGAGAGTTGCGGAATCGGAAGAGGTTGTAAGACTGAAGAAGTACGTGAATAACTAACTAATGTGAATGTATCCTCACTAGATGATTTCATGAAGAAATTCGTTCGCTTATTATATAGTTATGCTCACAGGGCAAAATTACATAAATTTCCCGTTTTAGCTGTTTCGAGCTAAGAGGTAAGGAGCCATTTTAAACGGTAAAATCATGTAATATTTTAGAGTTCTGAGCTGAAAATTAAGGAGCCATTCTATTTACAAAGCATGTAATATTTTAGACTTCTAAGGCGCGACCCATGCTGTTAATGCGTTGTATTTTACATATTCATTGTCAAAGAATGGCGCAAAAGAAGACCTCTCTGGTCGGTATTCTATGTGCAGTAATCGGAATCACCAAGTGAAACCTTTGGCATCTTCTCTAATAGGACTATGCGCATTACTGAAAAGAGTAAACGCTGTACTGTGGCGTGCATCTCGCGGTTTCACTACATGTGCGCTATATCGTGTACTTTTGCGTGGCGTTGATGAATGCAGCTGCTTGCGGGCGTCTTTGCTGTATTTATAGGTGTATCAATCCATCGTAGGGATTTAGTGGGCAAATGTGGGCTTCATAGCCTATCTACCTAACCTATTGATAGCCTACTTATTGATAGCTAGTGTGCTATGGCTCTGCGGAGCATGACTTGGCCTGGGCATTACTTCAAATGGGATACGAACTATAAACTGAATAGTGTTTAAACCTGCGCTAGGGATTATGCTTGATGATAGGCTGCTTGTGCAGCAAAGATGCTTGCTTTATATTAGGCTGATTCAACTTGGCTGCTAACATTCTCCAGCTTCTCCAATTTTAAACTCTTTTCTGTTTGCGTTGTAATATCCTAGTCGACGCCATCGTCTCTGAGAGCACTTTGGGGCAAACAGCTAAAGCTGAGCTACAGAGATGGTCCTATTTTTGCTTCTATACTTCGGTCTGGAGTGTTCGTGTCGTCAGGTATGGGCCCTTTTTGAACTGGATGAGCGAGCCCTTCCAGTTGTCGATGATCACAGGCTCTAAAGACCGACTATCAGACCGTCTAGTAGCTAAGCCGGCTACGCCATCTCTTCGCTAGCTAGACTGAGACGGTAAATATATTTTTAAACGAACGAGACTGCAGCTGCACTGTGTCCTCACGTCTTTGTGACTATAAGATACCTCGTGACCTTGATGTTGGAGCACTCGGGGCTAGTATTTGTATTTGAATGTAAGAGAGTGTAGTTATAAGGTCGACATATCAGCTCAATAAGAACATATGAGCGGTGCAATTGAAATCATAAATGATTTACGCTGGTCGCTTTCTATGAATGATGCTACACGAGTTGAGTGGTCTTTAATCGTGTCATCTCAACACGTCCACCCCTGATGGCTCCTCCACACCATCTTACATTTAATTCTATCTTAAACGCCTCGTCCCTGATTCATTTTACATAAATTTGCCATTGAAAAACTTGGCTTTTGGGAATATTAGCTGGGTAGTTCTATCACATGGCCAGGGGTTCTTTCGCATGGCGAGCCTTGCAATTCTCTAGGTCCCCAGCCGCCCGTGAAACGATGCTTGTTTCTGGGACTCAGATCATACCAAGACTGATGGGTATCTCTTTGCACCCCCTTAGTTAGCGTCTGGCGACGATGTGATCGATTTCTCCTCAAAAGTAAGATGGCAGCAATGCCGGAGAAACACAGCAGAGCAATACCACCGATGACGCCACCAATGATTGCTCCAGTATTGTTTGCAGAAGAGTCACCGTTGTTTATGATGCCACTGCCGCCATTGGTTTCATTGGTAGGCGCTGCGCTTGTTGAGGGCGTTGTTGGCTCTGGTCTTTTACCAGAAGATGCATCTATTGACTTGGGTGACGATGAAAACGCACTCGCGGCCGTCTGTGATGCAGCCGGTGCTGTAGGTGGAGATGACTGGTTGGTGGTTACCCTAGTCTTCGAGGCTGGGCTGGTTGAACTAAGATCCGCGGTGGGGGAAATCAGATAGTGATCCGTCTTGGGACTCCCGCCACAGGCAATATAAGAGTATGTCTGGTCGATCCCCGATGTTAAGAGGGCGGTAGAGCAGAATTGCATCGGTCCACTGCAGAGTCAAGTCATCAACAACCGCTACAGCTCAAAGAGAATCCGTAGCTATGGGAAGATGAGACTTACCAAGTAAATGTAGCCAACTGGGTCTTGGCAGTTTTCCCGCATCCACTTGAGCATGATCCTTCGTCGACACAGCTTCCAGCCAAGCCGCAGTCGGTAGCTGCTATAACAGTGACTGGACAGAAGCCCCAGAGGCCATTCGTGGTGTCAACTCGACAGTTGAATCCAGGGTTGGCGGTGCGGATCTTCTTTGGGTCGCCATTTTGATATCCGCAGGTAGACATTTCTGCTTGTATATCAGCCCGTTTATCGAATTCTGTTCCATTGCGTTGAAGTAGCTGTGCTGCGAGAGTGGGTAGTGGAACACCAAGATTCCGCGCTCTACCAATGCTAATTTGGGAGAAAAAAAGGAAAACGGCAAGTGCTCTCGTCGTATATGCAGCCATGGCTTTCATTTCTTATGGGCCTGGATGTACCATGAAGATATTGTGTAGCACCAGGGTTCTGAGAAACGTGGAGATGAATGCATCGCTCCATGCTCGGGTTGCCCCCTTCGCTCGCCCGTACATATAGCATGTTGATGGGCACCCGAATAACCCCAAAATATCTCAGGTGCCAAGGCTGAGATTTCAGAAAGCTGTTGGTTCCAGATTTAACCCTGGCGGTTACTCGATCGTCAATTGCGGCCTCATCTTCGTTTGGCCCGCAATTGTGCTCGTCTTGACCAATGGGAAGACTGCGCCATTGCAATTGACGACCAACAGCCATCAGCCAGCGGCTACAGAAAACTGACAGGATAGTCTTCGCATCCTCTTCTATGCTTTATAGAGTGGCCAAGGATGCGCTTCCGAGCCTCAACATGCTGCGCAATTGTCGATTCTCAAGATGCGTAGGAGATTGTTGACGCTGGTAGCTCCTTTGATCGCGGGCTTCATCGTCGCGACAACTCTGCTTATCGGGAGGGATCGATTTGTGCGGCCTTTGTTTCGACATGACGCTGATGATGGAAGACTAAAGATATGGGAGTTGAAGCCTGTTCTTGATGGTTGGTACTCTGCTCATGGACCTCGCCGTCTCTTTTCGTAAAATCATCAACTCTTTTCTGACCCTGTTCATTCCCCTAGGTGCCATCTTACCGGCCGCTAACATCACTCAACATCTCGAGGCGATCCTGACAACACAGCTTTCAACGTCACCAAACCTAGAATGCCCTTCAATCAACACTACGCGATATGGCGCGCTCCAGAGCAAACGCTCCTCCGATCCAGCTCTGCAATACTTCTTCGCCCTTAACCTGCGACAAAACTTGCCTTTATTACCTCGGCTGATAGGTAGCATTGTTGAGGTGGTTCGTTTTCTCGGTCCGACACAATGTGTACTGTCCATAGTTGAAGGCAACTCTCCAGACGGTACCGCCGATGTACTTGTTGCTCTCCGGCCAGCGCTCGAGAGTATAGGAGTCACCTATTATTTCGAGTCATCTGGGATCGATCCGAGCAAGGACGACCGTGTGGCGCGCCTTGCACAGCTTCGAAACAAGGCATTGGCGCCGCTCCTGGGCTTGCATGACAAGGCGACAAGTGACACAACCGTCATCTTCCTTAATGATGTGTCCGCATGTGCTGAGGACATCCTCGAGCTTGTCCATCAAAAAAGGGCCCTAGGTGCAGATATGACATGCGCCATGGACTGGACATATGCGGGCGAACACCCTACCTTTTACGACGTATGGATTGCCCGAACAATCAATGGCGATTCCTTCTTCGAAATCCCCCCTGACGGGAATTGGGATTCGGCGTGGAATCTCTTCTGGAACACTGACGACACTCGAAATCGTTTCTCCACGCAGCGTCCCTTTCAAGTGTTCTCATGTTGGAACGGTGCTACGGCATTCACAGCCCAGCCAATTTTAGAGAAGACTGTTGTATTTAGGCAAGCGAATGAAACCGCCGGTGAATGCAGACAAGGTGAGCCGCAGTTATTTTGCAAAGACCTCTGGCTTAAGGGTTATCGTAAAATCGCCGTCGTCCCGTCTGTAAACCTTGAGTACTCTGTGGAAAAGGCAAAAAAGATCAAAGAAGCCAAGGGGTTTACGTCTGACACGGTGTCAAAGCAAGATCCTACAGGGGATAAAATAGATTGGCGGCTTGATCCCCCAAATATGGTGAAGTGCATGCCTGTTTGGGCGAACCAGTATTGGCAGTCGTGGAATGAGACTTTGAAGCCATAAGAGCGGCTGGACGCCCCGTTGCGTGATTTTTTCCAGGCGGTTTTATGCATGCCAATGCGATGAAACAAAAAGTTGACAGCTTAGACATAAAATAACATTATATATGAAGAATAGACAATGAACATGGAAATCTGGATTGCCTCCATTTGTCGCTAGTGAACGCACGGTCTTGGCACCCATATCACCGTATATCATAGAAGTTAAGTTGTGTTGGAGATTCGCCAACATCCTGATTGCGGGCACAAATCATCAGAGCTAAAGGGATAATGGATTCTTCGCAGAAGTGAGTACCCAGGCTTTGATCGAGTAATCTCCTGAAGTGGCTACACCGACGGCGATTTTGCTGTGGAAGCCACGCTAGGAAGCTTAGGTAGTTGTTCGAACAAACTTAAACCGAGCTATCAATGGCGCTTGTCCATATGCAATAAGCTTTACCATCATTAAAGATATAGAGAGCGTAGAAGACACTTGCTTCATTCCTTGAGAATTGCTGACCTAGAACTAATCTGATGGACCTCATTCGTCGCAAGGGCCTTCGATTATCTGTAGAAGGACGTTTAAATACGCTACTATTATACCACTGTCGACAATTGGAATTTAGCTACATATGCTAATAATCTGAACAATATTAATATACACGTACTCTCGGCTAATTTGTGTAAATCAAGCGCTCTGGTCAGCATGTTGTAGTCCTCCCCAGTCCCATGCCTTATACGTACCCTCCATTCCCGGCGTACGACCCCAATTCTCAACCGACGGTATAGAGTCCCAGATTTCGACTTCTGGGGGCTGGCTGTTGGCCGAGTCCCATCCTCCACCTCCAAAGTAGTCCGCCAGAATTTTCTTCTTTACAAACTTGCCTGAAAGAGTGAGAGGCAAAATCTCATCATCTTTCAGGATTCGCAAAACGAATGGCTGCATATACACAGGTAAGATATCCCGAAGCGCAAGTCTAATGCTCCGTAAACTAATGCTTTCGACAGAGATACTAGCAGGCTTTAATTGAACTACAGCTCCACATAACTGAGTCGTTCTGGGGTATGGCACCCCAAGGACACAAGCATTGGAGATATAGGGAAGTCTCATTAAGGCCTGCTCTACTTCGAGCGTCGGTATCTGGAAGTGGAGAAAACCTACATCTACAGCACCTGTTAGGGGCTTAATCTGCAAGTACCATATAGCGTGACTTACAGTCAATATTTTCTCGACCTAGGAGGAAGTATTTGCCGTTCTTAAATTCAGCAAGGTCTCCGGTCTTCAGGTAACCATCTTTATCAAAAGCGGCTTGAGTTTTCTCCTCGTCTCCAATATAACTGTTGAAGCACCGTTAGGAACGGCTCTCCAGTACTTGTAAGCTATGGCAACGTACTGTGTTAACATTGTCGGACTTTTGATTCGGATCTCTCCAACGACTCCGGACGATAATTTAACCTCCACTTCTGGCAGAGGAGTTCCTATGCAGCCCTGTACTCTTGTTGTCAGAAATATTACTAGGATGGATTCTAAACGAGACGTACCACTGGTTCTGAGATACATCCAATCGCTCTTGTGCCGGTCTCAGTGCTTGCGTAGAAATTTTCAAAAGGTATTCCAGTTAAATCGATCCAGAACTGTTTTACAGACTCTTCAATTCCGTTGCCACCGCACATAATCGTGGATAAACCTCTAAATAAAGTACAGTAACTCTTATTAGTATCTTCAGTTAGTGTACCCGTTTCGCCTGTAATTAGGTCCTTCATCTTCCTCAACAAAGTCGGGTTAAATAAGGCGTAAGTGATATGATGGCTTGTAAAGGCTTGTATAATATCCTCTGCAGCCGCGTTCGATCCAATGCAATACAGTGATTGTCCCGCTAGTATAGGCACAATTAGAGTATCAGCACCGCTAATCCAATGGCCTGCGCGCCAATTGATACCGGCACTTCCAGGTTTCGCAAGGTACTCCGAAGTTAAGCTTCGCCTGGGGAGAACTGCTGCCTTCGGGGGTCCAGTTGTACCTGATGTAAATAGTACAATGCCTGGTCCGTTTATATCCAGTGGTATACTATCATCAATTTTCACATCCATACCAGCCTGTGGCTCCGTGTTACTTGAAATAGGGCATGACGCCAACAAACTTGAATTCCCAGACGTTTTAATAAAATTGCATATGTCAACTGCCTTTTCAGTACAGTTTCTGCTAAAAAGTATGCAGCTAGCTTTTGTCTTTGATAAGAAAATCTGAGCCTCTTCAGGAAGGATACCAGACGCTGGGCATTATTTGTTAGCTTTCAACGCTGATAGCCAACGCTTTTAGACTTACCTAGTGGCACAGGGGCACCTCCGATAGCGCGGATGGCAAAAAACCCGACAAGATACTCATAACCGCTCTTTGAAAGAAGAAATATGTACGGGGATTGATCATGCAATAGATTTTGCTTTGATAGCATCGACGACGGCAAGGTTCGAAGGATTTCTGAGCGTGTACGTAAAATATCGGCAAGCAGCTCAGAGTAACTTTTCTCAAAGCCCATAACATCATGAATGACAGGCTCTGGGGCAGAAATCTGCTTGAAAGCAATGAGCAATTTCACCAGGATAGGGTCATTTGGAAGTGTTTGCGTTTCCATGATGGCCCTGTCAATCTCGGATGGGCGATAAGTTGAAAACTTTGAGAGTAGCTAAGAGGCCTATAAAGAGAGAGACAGAGGAAAATATACTAATATATACTATGGATAGATAAACAACATATGAATTAATGAGAAACCGTTGCAATCTACTCTGCCGTGTAGAGAGAAAGTGGCTATGCTAAGTCGATGAAATGATTATACAAAATCTAGTCTTAGTCGATATCATAGTTGTCACCTATCATTTTTGAGTAATGAGACATCAGGGCCATTGATTTGATAGATTAAAGTCTTTGACAATAATTCAGGGGCAATAAATGTCTTAGACAGCAAGAGTAAGCTATTACGTATTATATTATGTGGTGTATACCATGAATCTCTTTTTTGCTGACTCGATCGAATTACTATATGAAATCTAGTCTTAGTCGATATTATGCCTGTCATCTATCATTTTTAAGTACCGAGACATCAGGATCATTTGATTCTGTCGCATTAGCTAGGCCTGTCAACCCTGACAGTCAGGAAGAACGATGATCCAAGGCGTGCCGTACGAGATCAATTAGTCGGGAGGTTTCAGGATACTCAATGACCTAGCCTGGTCATTCCCAGTTCAGCTTAGCCCTGTTTTTCCTATGTATTTAAAGCTAGACCGAGACATTCCTTTGTACATAGAAGTACCTAGAATCAATTGCTCCTTCAATCTCTGTAGCTGTGCCTTCAAGCCCTTCGGGACTAGCACCTGCGACTGCGACGCTTAGCCTGACAGATTCAGTATCTAAAGTCTTCTGACAGTGAATCTAGGGTAATAATGTCTTAGACACCAATAATAAGCCACTGCATATTACGTTATGCGGCACACATTATAAGCATTGTTTTTCGTATCCACCACAAACAAGCAACCATATGGAGCAGAGTGGAGTAGTACATAGATCTGTACCTATCTTGGTACTGCCTGAATATAAATGTAAGGTGTGAAACTGGAAAAGGCAGGATAGATGATAGTGAAAAAAATCATAGTTTTGTCTCCAAGAGAAATCAGAAATTACCGATTGCAACCATGTCTTCTATCGAATCAAGTTCCATAATGCCTCGTCGTATCAAGATCAAATGGCCACAGCTAAATATTACCGTTACTGCAGAAATGAATACTGAGCTAAATCCTGGCTTGGTGGGCCTACTCTTCGATAACTTACCATATCGTTCGCTTCAAAATCACGCTCTAGTCTCTGGTGATCATTTATATCATCTAGTCCCATCTGAAAAACTCATTGTAAGTAATATTATGGCTTAGTCGAGTCCAGGAAAGTTAACCGGTTTGTCTTTCTAGTACACTAAGGCGGATTATAAAGTTCCAGATCGGACTACAGAGTCAGACGGGACGGTTTTTCTCTCTGGGCTTCAGCACTTAGCCATTAAGTATGGGCCGCTTTCTGAATATCTACCGGCTGCACCATGTGGGCATATCATCCCGGATGATATGAAGATATTAAGGGACGTTGGTCGGGCCATATGGAAGGCTTGCAATGAAACAAAGCAAGTTATCGAGGTCGTTGTTTGGGACGCGCTTCAACCAGAGCCGAAGGAGCATCTTCCTCTTATTCTCGAAAGGGCAGGGTCTTCTCTCGAGGTCCAAAAGTTTGTTGAAACAATCCATCAAGAGGTAAGCTTGTGCTCTTTCTCCATGTATGACTTAAAACTCTATGCTATTACTTTATGACCATTAGACCGAAGAATCTTGGTCTGGAATATCCGAAGACCTCAGTCTTATTCATCGGGGGCTTTCTCCTTCCAATGCAGGCTCCAAGGATTCATATTTCGCCACAATGGTTTTCGTCAACGGCGAGATTAGGCCACTCGGATACAATATTCTGAATAACATCCTCAAAATCGCCGCCACGCAGCCTCAATTTGATCTCCAACAGCTTGTAATTTTATACGATTCTTTCGTCTCAATTCCATCTGAGTTTGTTGGTTATACTGGGGCAAACTCAGTGTTCACAATGCACCAGAAGATCACTGATCTGGTAAAAAGGGTCGTTTTTCCAAATGAAAATAAAGAAGAGGCACGAGAGGACTTTTTGGCGATGGTTAGCGCATTTGCCAAATATGTAAATCTGCTTAACGCCCAGAACCTGCACTTGTTTCCGTGGCAGCACACGAAGGAGTACCCCATCTTTCCACAGGACCAACTAGCTAGTGTCTCTTGGAGGGCACAGATAAGAGCGTCTATTAAAGCGTTGTTCTTTGGCGACTTATGGTAGAGGAGGGGTTTCCTGTTCTTTTTATATTTAATAAGTTTTCAGTTTTGGTGTTAAGCTTGTAAATCTTATAAAATTTTTTTAAAAAAATTTCAGCATGATTTAACTTGATGGATCATGTCATAGGATAAGTTAATGAGGTACAATCGGCCGTGTTGGGAGTGGGGTGTGATGTTGTCGCATTCTTCAAGGAGGCCAAATATTCTGTTCGTGCTAGACCACCAAAGGAAAAAAAAGATTGTTGTATGGCCTCTATCTAATCTTACGATGTTGATGTTGCTAAACAGCTAATGTAATGGATTCGGGCTCTTGGTCGCTCCTACACCATCCTGGCCATATAATTGACAATTTGGTCACCGTCCAGCATTGTGTGCACGGCTAAGTGGACATAGTATGATAAAACATACATCAATGAACATGATATGGTTAGACAAATATAATCTTATATTCATCTTGATTTGTAACACTGTAACGCGAGCCATGTTTCTTCAGCATGCTCGCTGTATTCTTTGAAGTCCTTTGACTTGAATGCAGTACAAAAGTGTGAAGGGGACTCGTAAATCATGCCTCTACTAGGCAGCGTTTCCCTGTGGGGTTGGACACAAAGAACATCTTCTGACGCATATCTTTCTCCGTAAAACCATCCCTTGTTGACAGTTTTGCCTCTGGAAACTCCAAAAAGAACCGAGCCGTGGCAAGTCGAAGCTCAAGTTGTGCCAAATGTAACCCAATGCAAACTATAAGGAGTGTTAATGTTCTAATTGGTTACAAATAACTGTTGATGGATAGCTCACTTCTCGGTCCACGGCTAAATGGTATGAATGACTCTGCCATAGCTCTTGTTGGAGCTTGCCATCGAGATGGGTCAAATATTTCGGGGTTTGGGAATATGGTTGGGTTCCGATGCAAGCTGTAAGCTTGAGCACATACTATGCTGCCACCCTTCAGCCAGTAGCCTGCGATATCAATCCCTCCGGGTGGAACTTCACGAGGTAGGCCCGAAGGCACAGCAGAGTAGAGGCGCAATGTTTCGTCTATAACGTGGTTCAAGTATGAGAGCTTGCGTAAATGATCATCGCAAAAGAACGAGGGTAGAGTTTGGAGCTGTTCGACTAACTTGGTCCT
The DNA here is from genome assembly GCA_030278935.1 of Trichoderma polysporum. NCBI lineage: Eukaryota > Fungi > Ascomycota > Sordariomycetes > Hypocreales > Hypocreaceae > Trichoderma > Trichoderma polysporum. Next base: position 32,312 of record JARFTM010000113.1, on the reverse strand, counting down.
GATATCTGGCTGTTGGCAAACCGACCAAATGAGATATGTTAACGTACTCGCTGTTGTATCACTACCAGCTAAAATGTAACCCTGGGCGTTCGCACAAATCTCATCAAAGGTTACCATCTCGTTCTGCTCAGCTTGGAATAATTTTGTGAACAAAGAATATTTTACACGATCAGGGTCAGACGAGACTAGATTGTAGTATCGACCTAGAGATTCTTCACCATAACGCCGTATGTGTTGTGAAGCTTCTGCCACTCTGCTTATAAAAGGAAGTCGCATAGCATATGCAAGTGACGTTAAAATCGGAAGGGTATATCGAAGAGCAGCTAGCGGTCCAATTCCTTCTATAACTTGCACGTATCGGTTCTTCTGCGGTAATAGAGGTATCAGTGACTTCTTGTAGTTTAGATTCGTCGACACATCCGCGATCTTGAACCTACCTCCCCAAGTTCTAACGTTCTGAAGGATTCACCAAAAGACAATTCACCAACAACATCCGTTGCTAGAAAGAGATTCCATTTGAATATATCCGCTGAACCTTGGATTTCTATCTCTTCCCTGATCCGTTGGATGTACAAATCAACTCGAGACTTGACCACAGGAATAAGCGACCTTAGGGCAGACGCCGATATTGAGGGACCTAAGAGGCGCCGCAGCCTTTTGGCGGCTTCGATGTTGGTGAGAGTAAATAGGACAGGTGTGCGGACAGCAGTCATTTTCCTGTAAAAGCTGGACTTCTTGAACGGTTCTTTCGCATTATATATTGTCTTAACAGACTCAACGTCGGTAACATCTACTTCATTTGGACCAATGCGCACTACAGGACCTTGAGGAATAGACTTGTAAGACCGTCTGCAGGCATTATCTTGTATCTTCGCAAAGTTGAATTCACATACCATATTTCTTATGTAAATTGTGGACGTAGAGAGGTCGCTGCCCTGTGAGCCACTTGTAGTCTAGCACTGCGCTTGTCCATTGAGAATACCATGGCCCTGGGATTCGTGCCATCGGAGATGTTAGGACTCGTAAGATTACCTGAATTAGATGTTAGTTTGGTATCTTTCTTGACACATCTTAAAACTGACGCAGAGTATTGGCACCACAGCAAAAGCAGTAAGCGCTTGGCGGTAATAATCCATGATATGATAATCCATTACTTGCTTTGGCCCAGTAACATATGGGCAGTTTATGACCGAAATCTGTAACAATTACACTTATTGGTAAGTGTGCGTCTCTTTCTCTGCATTCAATGTAGATTTTTTTCTAGTATTTTAATGTGTGAATAAGGACGGTTCAGCAATCGCTGGCTTAGGCGCACAGTTCAACGGAAGGAGAAACTAGGTGAAACATGCGTGACGCTGAGATAGTATCATATGTCTCAGCAAAAGCCCATATGTCTAAGTAATATCAGGGATGGATACTGTCATACAGTAGTTTTTTCGGCTAGCGGTTACGTAAATGTTAGCTTTGTATTATGTTGGGCAATAATTAGGAGGTTGGATTCCGCAAGCATACCTTGATGTTGTTTTTGGCTGCTGTTCTAAACATTATTACATAGATAGTTACCCTAGGCCCTCTTATATTTCTTGCTGACTTATTTGTTATCAACCTTGATCCCTGTTGTATTGCCTGTGATGGAGTTGTGCCACTACGGTATCTTCTAGAATAATGTAAAGATTGTCTACGCCTTCTTTCCCTAGAGTCGGCGATGATAGCGACGTGGTAATTTTCCACTGATACAGCGTGGCACTATGAAATTTTGATTCAGGATGGTTGAGACCGAAGTTCAATCTACACTTAATCTTAATCTCACCAATGGCAAGAAGATAGTGGTTCATCATTATTCTGCTGGTGCGTCCATACATATCCGTTCTCTTCAAGACCTTCTACATCCCCCCCCCCCCAACCTATTGAGGTAAATCCACGCTGGCTTACTCCGTACATAGCGTACACAATGACTAGACTACATTTAAGTAGCGTGTATGTCACATGATAGGGAGTAGATTATGTTGTCTCATCTGCGCATGCGCTTCATATTATGTAAGCTGTCTTATATCTCGTCAGACGCCCCATATCTCGTAAAGATGTCGTAAATACAGTCATAAACACCAAGGCCTCAACTTGGTCTATGTAGCATACACATGTGGCGATATAATAGCACATACTGCTGGCTTTTACTCCTGGTTTGTTGGTGGTTTGAGCTCATATACTAGAACATCATCTGTTTTGGTGAATCGTCGCATCAGGCGAAGTAGACAGTGACGATGTTTTATTTTTTTATTCTCCTACTTCCCACTTTTTCTCTATGCATCTTAGCCTACGTAACCAGACGGCCGAGACAATTTCCTCGTAATATACCTATGGTCTCAATATGGGCCCAGGTATATGACAGAGTGCGCAGAGTGTCACGCATTGACTTCTACAATTACCGAATCCGCCCACTAATCGAGAAGCGAGGCGCAGTGGCCTTATGGAACGAAGGCCAGTGGTCAGTCATGGTGACCAAGTCAGAATATGTGGTCCAGATCTTCAAAAATGTGGATCACACGTTAAAGAAGAATGGGCTATATCATCGAGTCCCTTATAGCAATGGTGCCAGGCTGTTTGGCGAGAATATTTTTGATTCTGACGATAAGCTTCACGCGCACTTCTCCAAAATTCTAAAGCCAGGCTTCTCAAGGCAAATATCGATTATAGCTATGAAGTCTGAGTCTAATCAACTAGCAAGAAAGCTTTGTGAAGCGCAAGAGTTAGCGGGCAAAGAAGGTAGCGTGCTAATTGGTGCGGACGTCTTGCATTGGGCTATCTCAATATATTCCGAATACTTCATGGATACAGAATTGTGGCCTCTCTGTTATTCCAAAATAGACACGCTTCGGCTCATCAGTACACAGAATAAGCACTGGCTGGGAAGGGTAAAAGGGCTGTTTCCGATAATAGACAGTCTACCTTGGAAGCTATCCAGCTACCTGGAGGTATCCGCAATGATTCAGAAGCTGGAAACTGCGTTGCTGGATCATGCAGAAAATCGAAATAAGATGCCACCATCCCACGGAGGTGAGAGCAAGATTGTTTATCTCCTCCACCAAGCTCGCCAGCAGGGGCAGCTGTCCGATTTTCATTACCGCTCCAACCTCAAGCAGCTTTTGTTAGCTGGCTACCAGAAAGTCGAGGCAGCTCTAAACTCGGCCATATATGAACTTGCCATTCGCACTGATCTCCAAGATCTCCTTCACGCTGAGGCCATAAATCTTATTCCGACCGATTACTCAGCTGATGATCTGGAGTGCCTCCCGCTTCTTAAGGCAGTTATTTACGAGACTTTGCGTCTTTATCCGCCTTTGGGAGACTTGATTAATCGCAGGACTACGGAGTCATTTCAACTAGGACATGATATACTGATACCCGCTGGAACTCTGATAGGCTGGCACGCTTATGGCCTTCAGACTGATCCCCAAGTATGGGGAGATTCTGCACGTCAGTTTGACCCATTTAGATGGGGCAAAGACTGCGCGAGTATCAATCGAATGGCACGTTCATATCAACTGCAGGGATATTATATCCCTTTTAGTAGCCATTCTCGTAGATGCTTAGGCAGTACTTTTGCGTTGACGCAACTGAAGGTTGCACTTGTCGAACTCGTACGCAATATCAGGTGGGAAATTTCTCGAGAAAACATGTTCTCTTTTAATAAGGTTAGTTTCTTATTGTACCAAATCAATTCAGAGTTGCTGCAAATTAACTGACCTAAGAAAGGCTTTCCTGGTGGGACCGGATAAGTGTACACTAGCCATTCGCAAGAGGGAATTATAGGGGTTGTATATGAACTATAATATTTTAGCCGATAAAACATATATGTATAATTACCTCAAGCATGGAGTGGATGAGTTCTGAATAGCGGCTTTATGGGCAGAAAAACTATGGAAACTCCCTGCTCCGTTGGCTGGTCCATTTCGAGCCTGCCGAAAACTATAGAGGTTTAGAACAGTATGAGTTCCGTGAAATCACCGAATTTTGTATAATCTGGATGTTACATCAGCTTATGTGGAGGGCTTAGGAGAATGAGGCGATTTGGGCAGAGATTAGAGTAGGATTGTCAATTAGCTCTAAACAACACACTAGAGAAATGAGATACTTGCGGCAGCTCGTCTCATTTCATGTACTACAAAGATCTGCGAAAAGCAAGGAACAACTGCTATAAAGTGGGATTAACCTGTGTCAACATTGAACTTGTGGAATCTAAGTCGAGTACTACCTTTTTACCTGGATGTATGTGCAACCAACGTGAACCACTGGAAGTTATCCGACAACACCAGCCTGTATAGCGGCTCTATTCGCAGCAGGTGGCGCGGTGGAGGCGCAATGCATAACTATTGTCAGTATGACATAGCTCAATAGGATCCGGGCTCGAATTTATGTTACAATAAAAAACGTATTCCTGAAAATGCCTGGCACCGCTTCCCTAATCAACGATTTCGAGATGTCATTCTTAGACTGTGATGTGAATTATTGCATATGTTATTTCTGGAAAGGTTTGTAGCTGGAATGGCTCTTGGTTTAATAATTTACTTACTGTATGCTGTCAATTCTTTGTCTTTAACAATATAAGTGCACAAGATTCTGCGAACCCGACAGCCAGCTTTATTTATAGTAAATCTATAAACTTAAAGACATGTACTTACTTTGTATCGATTCCATTTGTGTCCTGTTGGATATACATTAGGTGGCTAGAACCTTGCATCGGTGTGGGTGTTACCGAGGAAAGGGGTTGAATGCCGGCACTCATACTTTTTGTATACAGCATGAGCCGATCCTCCGACAACGAGCACAGGAGGCCCACTATCCTCTTGTAGAGATACATTACCTAGTGTGATTATAAACGATTATAGTCCCACTCCTTTCGTCATTGATCATAATGCTGAATGGACCACGCGTAAAGTGGAGAACCAGGGAATGTTTGTTAAGGCTGTGTCGACGGCGCTCGTATGTAGGAATTTCGCTTACATGCATTCATTTCTAACATCTGGTTGATGGCTGCGGCGGCGTACAACAGCCGTGAATGCAGCTACCTTTCTAGAAATTTAGCTATAAATTCAGTGTCTGCCCTTCCTCTAAACCAACTTGAAAATTATTGGTTTCTCAATTAATTCGCTCAATTTTGTTGTACTACTCGATAACGACATCCCTCCACCATTAGAATTATATTTTCCATTGAGCTTCAGGGCAGAAACAGGTTGAAGATGTTTATTTACGCCGTTGTTAAGAAATATAGAAGCAAAGCTGAAAAGGAGAGAGCGAACCGCGAAAAGATCCAACAATCTGGACAGGCCGCTTTCAATACCAGCAGCCAACCTAGCTACACTACCAGGACGACCCATGCTACAAGTCAGGTTGGTTGCTCTCGTACACCCATCCTAGGTGGTGACCATGAGATGTGTTTGGGAACTGACAAATGATAATCATAGCAAGATCAGCAACAGCGTCAACGTCGATGAGCCAGATGTTGAGAAAAGGATCCCCAGCAGACCGTAAACATTCGTGATCCAATGGGGATTTTTAGAAGGGGGCTGCCTGGACAAGAATGACATAGACAAGGGCTGGATAGAGAAAAGACATGATGATAGAGTAATAGCCCTAGATAGTAGCAGTGAGAAGAAGCCAATTATACATTGCAGTAAAGATAACGGTACGGGTGACTCCTTGTGTCGCATTACGTAGCAAACAGTAAGATCAAATTACATAAGAGCTGTGAGACATAGTACGGAGTAGGGCATACATGAATTAAGATAACTATGCTGGCTCAGATTAGTACTAGGCTTAATATTCAGTGCACGAGTTCATGACAGCGTATCTCGCGGAGATAATATTAGCGTACCGGTAGTCTCGTATGGGATTCCTTAAGAGGCTAAAATCGGGGCTGAGTTAGGGTATTACAGGAGCCCCGACGTTCGCCCCTTAGCGTGGCTGTATTCAGTAGAGCGGTCAACTAAAAAAACTTGGTGTGTTATTCAGTGTGCACCCATGGCTCTGGAACACAATTGGCTGTCCCCGGAGTCTTACTCAGCTCTGTCTCCGGATGCATCCAATTACAGATCACTTGAGTGGCCGGGGCAAACTTCGTAAGCTAACTATATGCCGCTAAGCATGTAGTATAAAGGCTTCAATGACTTTGCCTACCGGCAAGATTGGCCCAAGGTTAACCCTAGCATTACTCGGAGGACGCAGGCGAGCACGTTGGAGGCCGACTAGCTGCATACTTAGTTTACCTTGGAAGACCTTGACTAAATATCAGCATACAATGTATCACCGAATGCAGAGGTTGAATGTTTAAAGTGCTAAATAAAAGTGTTTATATCAACTTATAAAGTATATAACATAAAATATAGCTATCCGACTTCAATGAAATATTTTAAAGGACAGATTTACTTTAGAATATAAAAGAAAGAAATATTGTACAGTATTTCCCCATCCCTTCTCCCAATGGGCCAATGTGGCTATTACTTGGAAATTCTATAGCTGGCCATTGGTTGCATCTCCTGGTCTCGGGATAAGCTTGCTTCGAGGGAGTTATTGGAAGGGAGAGTAAATCCAATGACTTCGCAAATGAAGGTTACAATAACCTCCATGGTAGTGGACATTCCCAGTAAAAGCCAGGGCGATGAATGAACACCCCCAAAGACAAGAATGCAAGAGTAGGCAAGGCGTACTAAAACAAAGGGGATGCATATAATAATGGCGGTTAGAACGCGGTTTTCACTCTTAACGATGCACTCTCGGTTTCGAAAGACAATCAAGCATTCCAGGAGCAAGAGTCCCATGACGGCAACTATGATGCCCGTTCCCACGTAGCTCAGGGTAGAATAGTGAGTAACCGGGTTTCCATGGCTGATGGTGAAATGAGACTTTATTCCGCCAATGATAACCAAAATAATACCACCGAGCATGAGAAGTTCAAGGAGGTGCCGGTGAAAAGACTTGATGAGGACGCGGCCTTGGGTGTTCATGGAGTCAATAAGACGCCCAAGAATTCCGTGTAATGAGAGGATTAGGGGACCAAGGCCAACACCAAGAAGAACTAACCACCCGATGTATAGGTTCTGGTTAGTTGGCTGCGACATTGTGGCTAGGCGCATAGAATCTCCAACAAGGCGAGCGAGCGACAGGATTATAAGATAACGCCAACTGCTACTGGTGGTAAAACCGTGCTTGAGACAGAGATAGATCGCGCCACAGAGATAGATGCAATAGATGCTGATTTCAGCACAGGCAATTCCATCGTATGCGTCAAAAGGGCGGTTCATAGTGCCTGGTGATTAGGCGATTAAGGTCTGATAGAACGCAAAGAGTGATGTATATATTGTATTATAAGCTGTTTGGGGTTCAAATTTGAGATGTGTTATGAAGAAGAAATGACAAAGAACATTCACAGGGGGAAGAGTGACTCTTTTGATTTATAAACTTTGAAGATGAAACCGAGTGATTCTCGTCTACTTTGACGGCCGATCCGAAATTATGCTCAATCAGTAAAAAGGAATACATGCGCTTACTGCCGTCTGCGCCACCTTCCACATCGCGACATATGGTCTCAGGCACAGTAACAAAGACGAGGTAATGCCGCCACTTCAACCAGCTAGTAACGCAAACACCGGGCAGTCTCCAGACCGTCGCAACAATGATGAGTAGTTTAGAGATTTAGTCACTGGATGCGAGTCAGCCCAAGGCAATTTTACACAAGCCGAGGTCCATGCAGCAATTTACTTCAATTAGGTCAAAAAGCGCCACTAGATAAAATATTGTGATTGGCTTTGTCCGGAGCCAGGACTGACTGCCCCCGGGCATACCCAATCCGTGAAGAGCTTACTTCGTAAACTTCCCTAAAAATTCTAATTCAGCAATTGCAAAGTCACGTTGAAAGGGCACTTCACAAAGTATATGGAGTACGTCAACACTAGTCCTGCCGGCGTCCCTGATCCACATCAGGAACGACCGCACTACGTCAACGTTGTGGCTATGTTTGGACAGAGCCAGTGGCTCGACTATGCCTAATAGGTAGGTATGCGTATACAGTCTGCCGGCCGGCAATATCCAACCCCGTCCCCGAATCTTCGAAACAGATTCTGTATCGAGTTTTGCGAAAAATAATCCTCCGCCCACATCGAGTAACAGGAGCCTCAGGTGTTCTTTGTACAAAGTCTTGTTGACTTTATTGCCCTGCAGACAGTCGACGCTTTGCGTCCGGTTAGCCCTGATTTGATGGACAGTATGGAAAATACGTCGCAGCTCCCCGCCGCCTTGTCAGAGCGTTTGTCGCGCTTCGCTGTACGCTTCCTGCACCTGAAACAGCCTAGAATTACGAAGTAAGGAATGGCTAAAATGTATCGCAGTGTGACTTCTGCAGAGAGAAGAAGATCAAGTATGCCTTACTAATATGAGTGAACTTGTGACGGCTCTGTCCACAGCTAAATAAGGATAGGTGCTCTCGCGAATGGCCAAAGTGCACCACCTGTCGTCCCTGGCCTGGTGAATGTGTATATTCCAAAGAAATTCTGGCTCCGAAGTCTCAAGGTCAAGTCTTGCTGTGGGTTTCATTCCAGATTTCAGTGGTCCTACCCGTCGTACTTATTCCTCTCGCAGGGAAGATGCCAAGACAGCACCCCCATCAACGCAAGATTTGAATAGCTTTCATGAGCGTCTCCATCGTATAGAGGAGGTTCTCGAACGCCTAACGCTCGCTATAGACAGACTTAGCCTTAACAAAAGCAGTGTAGATACTACCACTGTCTCGGCTGAAAGCAGTCCACCCACTGAATTAGTACAAGATGATCTATGCCATGGATTAGAGACTAATAGTCAACTGATGGTCGACCAAAACCAGCTGTTTATCCCCACAACAAATATTTCCATAGATATAGAAGCTCTTGATGATAGAGAGGGTTTATTGTCTCATTATCACCCTACTTTGAGAGGATTGCAACATGTTCCCAACATACTTACATCGCCCAATCTTGATATGAACACTGGCATTGCTCTTCAGGAGTGCGAGGCATTAGCTAGCTTCTTTGTTCCATCGAGAGCTGTTGGACATGCACTAATCAGTCGTAAGGATGACATCGTCCCCCATTCTTTTCTTCTTCCTTTTTTTCTGGGAACATGCAGACTAATGGGGCTTTCAAGGCTTCTTGCATGTCACCGATCTGGCCGAACTTATAGCTGTCAAGCCTCCAGATCAAGTTTTAATGAAGGCTGTCTTCGAGCCCAAATCAGTCTCCCCACGCGGTTGGGTCCTCTACGTTAACTTTATATTTCTCCTACTATCGCACAAAGATCAGAGCCTTAGTCACCTTACAAAGTCTTTTCGGCATAACACTCGACTTGCGCTGGACGACGCTAGAATATTCTTGGAACCAAATGAAGTGAATGTTCAGGCACTGGCAATGCTTTCATGTCTCGGAGAAGAGTACGCTTCTCCTAACCTGTCATGGATACTCGCTAGCCACGCCTGTCGGCAAGCTCAAGCTCTAAGCCTACACCTCACGGAGAATCAAGACCCTGAAGAACAGCAGCGCCGATTAACTCTTTTTTGGGTGCTCTTCATGGTCGACAAAGCGTTCTCTTTGGCTTTTGGACGCCCTGTGTTGCTGCCAAGTCTAATATATGAGAATGTCCCATTGCCTGATCTCCAGCATCTCTTAAAATTTCGCCCACGTCAAGGCCTGCTGAACATTTATTACACTCAGCCTTTAATGTCCACATTTGGAGCGCATTTTTTCAACCAAAACATCAAATTGTCAAGATTAACTGGCTTAGTTCTTGATATTTTGACCACTGGTGACCTATGTGGCGGCCGAGAAAGTCTTATATCGTATTTAGAGGATTGGGATGCGTCAACAAGACAAGTATGCCTTGGTTTCATACATTTTTTTCTAAACCTCTAACCGATATCCGCAGGTTCTGTCGGAAGCTATGGACCTTGAAGCAGATCACGCTAGTGTAGAACAGCTTCAAGGAATGTCACTTGCGATCCGACTCATGCGGTTCAAGTTTTTACATACCCTCGTTCTATTACTGCAAGAGGACATCCAATACACCACCCTCCGACTTGAGTCAGCACGCGAGGCTCTATCCCTTCTTCCACATCTTTCGAGTAGAACGCATGTTTATAGAGGGATTTTCTGGTGGGGAGACCTCCTGCAAACTACTGTCCGAATAGGTAATTGAACTGACTTTACGTATCGTTAGGGCTCTTCTTTATTATCCGTTTGCCTCCTTTTTTGTAATCTTCAATCACATCACGCGTTATCCGAAAGCTCCCACTACTGGTGGAGATTTAGACCTGCTGGCCACAACAATACCATATCTACATGCTATGAAGAGCAAGCTGCATATACAGCCTGCCGTCCTATTGGAATTGGAACAAATGGTCGAATATTTTATTAAGCTTGCGCACTCGGCTGTCTGTAGGGGCCCTCCAAACCACAGCTCAACCAATATCCAAGATTACGACACGACTTAGCAGGGTTCTACGTATAGTAATTCCGGAAGCGATACAGTCTTGGACGATCTACCTAGTCATCTACCATAGACAAAACCCATCCAAGTATTTCAGGAAGATACTCTATGGTTTTCAGTAAGCTAATCATGGACGTATCGCAGTAAATTGGAAAAGAGTAGCAAACATACCTTCAAGCACCGTGGGGATAGCGAGATATGTGGGAAAGATGACGCTATAACACTTCTTATGGCGTATAACTTGGCTGTAATATGGCTTCAGCAGGAGGAAATCAGGAAAAGGAGTGGAGTGGAAACACTCTAAGCCGTTCTCCCCAAATATGAATGAGAAGTCTGATCGGACCATCCTCAAGCACTGTGCGCGATGCCAGACGTTGGTCAAGCATACGCAGTCTAAAATAGTCGGCTAGGGAGGAGATAATGTCTACAAAATCTATCGTGGGAGGCGAAAGAAGCCTTGGTTCTGGTTACTGGTTGGCCTGATAGGTTGGCCTAGCTGTAGGGGTTCATATGTGCTTGGATAATGTGTAAGATTTCTCCTTAACTAGCAGATAAGGCAGGATGTAGAAAGGATATTATATATTAAAGAACAAGCGATCTAACAGGTAACTTGTAACTTTAGATATTTCCAGTCCGCCTCTGTGCATGTTCTTTACACCGGATTCCTTAGGATTGTCAATGCAATCAGTCTCGCGATGGTAATATCACGAAACTCTATAGCAGACTGTTGTCAACATTACTGTAGAGTTTCGACAACTCTTTAGTGGGTAAACAAATAAAAAGAACCCGTCCTAATGCACAGCCTATAACAACGGAAAATCCCAATACAGCTGAGCAAGCCGGCTGAAACTCCACTGGCAGTTTGAGTATATTGTTATTATTCCATCTAATCCAGCTGAGGTCGCTACTGATGCTAGGACCGGAAAAGTGAGTCGGAGTCCGAAAAACAGGTATAGTAGTGTTATCGATAGTGATAGAACCAACATCGGTAAAAAGTCGCGAATTATCGCTTGCAAATGATAGATATTTGGATGAAACGCCGAGGTAGACGCTTTGCACGCAGCAGCCAATGTCGACGCGCCAGAGTTGGACCGTTCGATCCACTAAGGCTATTGCTAAAATTGCTGAGTTATGCGAGAAGGCAATCGATGTAACCAAGCTACCGATGCCCTGTAGCGTCTGCATACAGTCGCCCGTAGCGACGCACCAGAGCCGAACTGTTTTGTCCCCAAATTGAGCCGATGCTATAAGCGCTGAGTCATATGAAAAGGCAACTGATGTGATCATACCAGGATGATCGCCTAAAGGCAGTATGCACTCGCCTGTATTAGTGCGCAAGAGACGGATTATGCTATCTATCGGGCCTGATGCTATAAGCGCCGAGTCGTGCGAGAAAGCAATTAATGTAACTCCCTCGCTATGGTCCCTTAGCTTCTGCATGCTTCTGCCTGTGATGGTGCACCAGAGCGTGACTATCTCATTATCTTCTGACGCCAATGCCACGAGTGCTGAGTTATGCGAGAAGGCAATTGATGTAACCTGAGTGCTCAAGGCCACTGGTTCTTGTATATTACTGGCTGTATTAACGCTGCAGAGCCTGACTGTCTTATCCTCTGAAGCTGATGCTAATAAGCTTTAAGTCATGTGAAAAGGTAGCTGACAGGACCATATCGCTGTAGCCTTTTAACTCTTGCAGACAGTCATTGTATTAGTGCCCCAGAGTTGGACTGTCTTATCCTTCGAAGCTGATGCTATAGGTGTTAAGTCATAGGATACAGCAACTGAGTTAACCTCACCATAAAAACACTTTAGCATCCATACATGTATATAATTACCTGCGTTATCACGCCAAAGACAAACATCAGTACCTTCAGCTGATATTACATCAGTACTTGCTATTAAAATAAGCGATGAGTCATGTGAGAGGGTAACTAAGTTAACACGATGGTCATGAATCTTTAACTCCTGCACACAGTAACCTGTATTAGTGTACCAGAGTCGGATTGTAGCATCATCTGAGGCTGATGCTATAAGAGCCGGGTTATGGGAGAAGGCGACTGACGAAACTTCGTTGGCATGGCCCTCAAGCGTGTGCCTCCATAGGTGGATTTGAGAGAACCCAGCTTGGCTCTTCGGCCTTGAAATGTTCTCTCACCCTACTATGCGAAGGACTAAATACAAGTGTTGATGCATAAACTTTCAGTGGAACAGACTCTAGAATGAATCGATATGCATTTTCGAGTAATTCAGTAAGCTGTGGCGTTTGAATCATCTCCTGTGGAAAATCAGGTCATTGCTTAATATATAATTAGACAAAAATCGTGACTTACCACTAGCTTCTGCATTGTCATTACTCCCACTAACATACTACGCAGCAAAATGAGAGCTTCTAGCCAGTAAAGTATTTTTCCTTAAGGAATATGGTGATAACATCTCCGCCCCGAGGCTCCTTCTCGTGATTAAGTGCCTGCGGAGGCTCCGAGGTGCCGAAATGGTCAGCCCAGTAGATGCAAGAGTAGCGAATTGGGGCTAGCGGGTCAGGATCGGGCGGAGAGACTTTTTCGATAGCGAAGCCTGGGAGGCATAAGTTCCAGATATCGCGTTGTAGTGTCTTATTTAAGATTTCCAACGACCTTGAAAGATAGTATAGTGCTGGTGTCTGACGCCAGAGGCTAAAATTTGATAGGATCCTTTACCGAGCAAAAAGTCTTTTACTGATTGATGTATGAAATAGACCACCCCCTCTCGAAGAGTCAGGAATGAACCACAAGATCCAATAATCTCAGCCAGTTCGCTTTTGTCATAATTATAATGCGACTCAATAAGGCAGCTTAGCTCTGCTACCGTGATTGGGCGATATACGACTGAAGTAATAGCCAAGATCTGTCAGCAAAGATCCGCGTCAAGTGAATCACAAATATTCTCCATCATTCGCTGATATAAAGGGTCAAGTCCTGGCGGGTATAAGTTTAACAAATGAAGCGTATATCGTTTTCGGACCTTAGGATCCGCTAGTTCTTGACAGACTAGGGCTACCCAGAGAAACGTGTCATGGGCGTTAGACACTAAATGCTGTTCGACAGCTTCTTGCGTAGTGCTATCGTAGTCCTTTTCCTTCGTTAATTCTCGTACCCTGTACAAAATATAGGTTTCAACAACAGCGGAGACTGAACTCTCATTAAGCCCAAGGCATAGCTTAACTCCTTGCACGATAGCGTCAAGATTCTCCTCAATAAGCGGCCAGTTACGGCTTGATACAATCCATTTGGCGTGAGGTGAATGAGACACTTGAGTAAGAAATTTGAGAAGAAGCGGCAATCCTTCGACACACTCATCAAGAGCGTCGACAATTAAGATTGCATCAGCCAAGCTTGGGTCGTTCAGTATAGCCATAAGAATCTTAGATAGTGCCTCCGAAGCATCGCCATCATTGAAAAGGTTCTTCCCAGCTTGGTCATATTTCTCTCTCACATGCGAGATAAGCAATGGCCGCTGGATAATTATCATGTATATAAGACCCCGCACTACTGCCGTTGCATTGCTCAGTCGTAGCTCAGTAGCCTGGCAGAAGAAGTAGGATAGAATAAAGGGAACACTTCCTCAGTTAACTGCCAAATAATAAGCATAATGTTGATAGATGTACGCCGGCGTTTCGCTAATCGCGACAGCTTACTTCCATCGCCTCGTTTGATACCTAGGTAGAAGTGTCTCGTGATTTTTGACCTCAGATAGTCCAACGCTCATTAAAACAAGGGAAGATTTTCCAATTAGTAGTACTATTTCCGGAATGATATGAACCGAAAAACCGATACAAGGCGTAGAAATCGCAATCGCAATTCACTCGCAGCCAGTAAACACTCAAGTAACTGAATAGTAGTGGTAGCATCGCGTTGCATGAGATCATTGTGGATTTAATCCACCAGGTACATAATAATTTATAAAGTGCATTATTAATTAGATCTTTTATTAATTCTTTATAATGGTAATAGCTTTATAAAAAGACACTATACTGCTCCCACAGACGCCGTCGCCTGAAATAGCTAAATTAAAAGACTTAAGTCCTAATGGGAAGTCAAGAGATGCCAGCCCCTCTAAAATGCTAATACACATTATTACTACCAATACATTAATACAAGCAGCTCCTGCTAAGATACCAGCATGAATAAACGCATATAACATTTCTTAGCTTTAATTAATTAAAGCATGGCTATGGGGAGCACCAATGTCTTTGGTGGCGATGCTTTAATAAGGAAATGTCGAGGAGGCAGTGAGATGTATCTGCATAGGTCTTGGCGAAATGATAACTCTTTAAGAAACTGGAAGTTTAACACAAGGCTATGCCACTAGCGGGGATAATAATTATAAAGATACAAGTCGCAGCTTTAAAGTTGGAAGTGGTAATTATACACTAGCATCACCACCTAAGCGGAGTAAAAGCTAAGGCAACACCCTGTCTAAAGATTCTGCACCACTTTACAAAGTGTATAAAAGCTATGCCTTCAAGCAAAGTCACTATTATAGCAATATTAAGTAGAACTTTAATATGGCGCCATATCCTCCTTAAACCCCTTTACCTTTTTAACTAGATTATAGAATTAATAACCATAAGCGGGGCTAAACCTATGGTAATGATGGCTCTATTTACCAACTACATGTATATTCTCATAGAGATGCTCGTAATAATACTCGTCTTTCGCTGAGGATATAGAGAAATTATTGGAGGGATACAAAAGGTCGTGAGCACTGCTTAAGATGTGCGTTATACGGATGGTTTTGGTCAATATGTTGACAAACTTGTTTACACGGATCGTATAAGCCTGGCACAGCGCCACTGCGGGCCTCGCTCAATGTAAATGCCCGCAAGGAGCCTACTTGCGGGGAGTGGCTGCTCGAAGGGGAACTTGATTCCGTCCGGACGTGGGGAAAGCAACCTTATCCCCGCACTACACCAACATCCGCTGTAGATCCTCGTCTAGCGGGACAAAGTAACACCGAGGCTTGTTATTTTATATTCTATCACTAAGACAATTACTTATAGTAAGCCAATCTTCAGTATATCTTTGCTGAGAAGTATAACCTAGTAGAAGACCTTTGGCTGAATAAACAGATCTATAGTTTTGTCCTTTATGGCTATAGAAGTAGGATATTATGAGAATTAATAGTTGCTTGTTCTTACAGGCTTTGATATCAGGGAGACATCGAATCTAGTGTCTATGAGTAGATAGTTGCTTCTGGTCTGCTGTGTTCTGTATCTAGTCCGTGCTAGTAGATGCTCTCTTTTTTTCTCCGGCGCATTTTAAAAAGGTGTTTCGTATTGCCCATGGATCGAAAATTGTGACACAAACACAGGAGCAATGAGGGGAACTGACCACCCGAAAGAAACATGCATTCGAGAAAAAAGTCAACCGCCAAGCCCCTGTACACAAGACCTAGGTAGCTCTACTCCATGCGGGGTGCTAAGTGACCCAAATCGGACCAAACCAGCAGAAAGAAAATGCCTCAGAATGTACAACAGGAATCAAAAAGCGGGAAGACACTTGGCGATCTAAAATGGACCAAGGACCAGGAGATGCGCCAACCTCGTAACACGATCGACCGGACTGGCAAAATAGCCGTTAATATCCGGCCAGCAGAAGAATCATGTGATTAGGCTTAAGAAAAGAGACATTCATTACCATGTTTGACCAATACTCCAGCCTACTAGATACGCAGTATTTGTCTTTACTTACCCACATCTGATGCAGTCTCCTCGGACTTTTAGCCGCGTGGGTGTACCCCGGATTTAAATATATGCAGAGAGGAGGACGCCTTACATGTGTATCCACCCAACTCTTATTCTTCGCTTTGTTCTTCCATTCAATTTCTGCCAATTTAAGGATTATCACGACGCAAAATATTAAGCAATGGACAATCCAAAGAGCGAGACTACACAGATAGAATTATCCGGACCCTCGGAGTCATTATCCTTCCAAAATATGACCGACAGGGAGAGGAATCTAATGGAACGTAAAATGATCAGAAAAGTGGACTTCAGACTATTGACGATGACAATTTTAATGTACATTCTCAATTATCTCGATCGCAACAACATTGCTTCAGCCAAGCTGGCTGGTATGCAGACAGACTTAAGACTTCACGGAAACCAATACGAGGTGATACCTCCAAAACACGCACGCATGTGCCAGTATCATTTAATTACTCGTTGTGCTGATTCCACTTAAGACAGCAGTCAGCATCCTTTTCGTTGGTTATATTCTGATGCAAGGTGTCGTGGCCCCGCCTTTTTTTCTGTGGCAGCATCATTAAGCTGACTTACTCTGAGTTCCTTCTAATCTTCTCCTGAACAAACTCGGAAAGCCTTCTCTGTACCTTCCAAGTTGCATGGTAGCTTGGGGTATCGTGTCAACCGCAACAGCAGCGACAACGTCCTTTGGCGGCTTGTTGGTTTGTCGACTTTTGCTTGGTCTTATAGAAGCAGCTTATTTTGTAGGGCTTCCAACTGAGGCACGCATCGTGTTATTCTATGGTAAACTAACAATATCTAGCCTGGCTGTTTATATCTGTTGTCATGCTGGTACACTCGGAAGGAGTTGGTCAAGCGAACGGCGCTTCTCTACTCTGGCTCTATCATATCCGGCGCCTTTTCAGGACTTTTTGCGGCGGGAATTACTCAAAATCTCGACGGAGCTCGTGGCCTCTCGGCATGGAGGTGGCTCTTCATCATTGAGGGATGTATGACGGTAAGTCACTGTTGATCATTCACGATCTCGGCAATATCTGCTCTTGCGTCGGATGCCCAACGATGTAGTGCCGCGCCATCTGCCAGATAGCGGTGTGAAGGCGCACAGGGTATATGTTCAAACTTCTTGGTTAAGAGTGATGCTTATTGTACTTGCTTAAGATCACGGTGGCCATTATTGCCTATTTTATTCTCCCGGACCTGCCTCGCACTACGCCTTGGCTCAATAGTCAGGAGAAGAAGCTAGCTGTGTGGAGGTTGGAAGCAGATATAGGAGAGGATGATTGGGTGGACAGCAATCATCAGTCCTTTATAATGGGGGCAAAAGCAGCATTCTTGTAAGTTGACCCTTAGATTTGGGAATCACCAATGCTAATCTTTCCACCACGCAGCGATTACAAGGTCTGGCTGCTTCTTGGGTCAGTGTATGGCTCGACATCCGCCGGATCCATAACCACATTTTTCCCAACGTGAGCGTATCCAAGTCTAGATGGCTGAAGTCACAAATATTCTTGCGCACCTTTTTACTAAGAAGCGATTCTAGCGTTATGAAAGGGTTAGGTAAAGGCACCGTGGAGACGCTACTTTTAACGACGCCACCTTATTTGATTGGGGCCGTGATGCTGCTTATCAATGCTTGGCATGCCGACAAAACCGGCGAACGATATCTCCACATAGTTTTGCCTACAGTACTCGCTATTGCATCATTCATTTTAGGTGTGTCGACGACATCTTTCGCACCTCGCTATGTGTAAGTTTGGCTGCTCTATCGAAGACACCCGCCATTTGCAAAGAGATTAACAGCTCCCAAGCGCGATGTGTTTCGTAGTTGGATCAGTCTATTCTGGCTACGTGGTATGTTTGGGATATATTTCAAGCGGTAAGGCCAGTCTCTTGAGTCCTTAAGAATGTATTGGCTCATTGGACGACAGTTATTCCAAGGCCAGCGGACAAACGTGCAGCCGCAATTGCCATTATCAACTGTATAAGTAATGCATGCTCAATCTATACATCTTACTTCTATCCAGGTAATATCTCCTCTTATTTGGTGGTCCATCACAAAGCTGACCTGTGCAAATTAAGACTCTGACTCGCCGCGATATACCAAAGCCTTTTGCATCAATATAGCCATGCTTGCTATGTCGCTTTGTTTTGCTACGATTTTACGTATTGCGCTTGGGAGAGAAAACAAAAGATTGGATATGGAAGATGGTGCAATTCTAGAGAATCCCGTACGAAATAGTAGATTTCGATACCTACTTTAATCTGCCATTGTTCATATTTGGCCAGCCATTGTTCATATCTACAGAATGGACACAAAGCGATAACAGTCTCGTACAATTACTATAAGAAATGCGTCAAATTTTCTGGAGAGAAGCTGCCGAATTCTGACTTAACAAGAATATTAATTGGTATGGGCGCGGCTTGTGTGGCGGGCTCCAAGCCGGAAGATGCGTCAGCTGTATTTAGAAGGCTGGCCGGCAACTATCTACGTGCCTCATACGTCTATGACTATTCTTTTCTTGCTTTGGCGTGTCAGCAAGATGAAGAGAGTAATGAATCCAATCGCTTGCTCTCCAAGGTTGTTTCCACTCTTTGCAGAGCTGAGCTAAGATGACGACATAGAGCTTGATGAAGAGGCATTACAGGCGAGCGATGATGGCCCTGATGAAGAATATGAGTCTTATTAATTACCGCTTACATATGTCTTGCAGATGCTTCTGATACATGCGCCGGTTCGGAGGGCGTAGATCACTATAGGAGACGAGCGCTGGAAGTGTTAAGAAAATAAGTTTGCCTCATCTCTATTGACTCCTGAGATCTCGTATATCCCAGTCTTCATACAGAATACAGGGAAGACAACGATAAAAAGGAAAAAAGACATACAACAGCCGGTGTTCGCCAGTGGTCACCCACCTGACTACTAATCTGCCTCTCATTGGCTTGACTCTGGGAGAGCGGACGGGATCCCGTATATTCCAATGGATATGGTCGTATGTGCTTGGAAGTCGCTTCAACTAAGCTATATACCTGTCTCATGCTGGATATTGAGAAAAGGGATGCAATAGCCGGTGTTCTAAAACAATATACTTGATTGATCTACTGGCTAACGACTTGTCTATACCTGTGGACGTAGTGCCTATGAACAACATCAGTTAACCTAATAGCCTAAAACCTAGGCATATGGCCTATTATTGACTTGAAGGCGTCAAAGGCAGAACGCCCTTGCCACTTTTAATGAAATCAGAAAACGCCTTCAAGGCATGAAGTGGGTTACCAACGCTGAACACAATCCAAATTATTCGTCAATTTGCAATGGTGACATTGCCAGCTATAGTTGCGTTAGCGGCCAAACAGGCCCCACAACGGCGACCTAGTGATCAGCATTGTATATGAACACATCCAAGCCTCTGTATACATACACATAACATATTTGATCACTCATGGGCATAGCGGCCCCCTAAGCAATAACCATAAACGCGATTGGATTATAAACCACTTTTGAAGATATATTCAACCCTCAAATTCACAAATATCAGTAAATTGCAGGGATTTAAACATCAAATGAATTCGTAGTTATTTGACAATCCTTCCAAATAATATATGCAAAGCTAACCTTACCGCGTAATATTCCTGGCTTTGGTCTCCTGTTCCTTCTGCTCCTTGTTTTTTGATGTTCGACATGCACTCAACTACAGTCAAGATGTAAGCATCACCCATCATGACCATCATGACCATTCTTTGACTGTTTGTCTACAAGGTCATGATTGATCGATTGAAGCGTCGCTTTATCTGCAATGGCAGCTAAGGTTGCTTTCTTAGCGAATCAGATCTGTCTTAATGGAGTAGAGCAAAATTGAAGAACTCGGCCAGTTAATTCACTCGTATTATTCTCGTCATTGTCAGAAGCAATGACTTCAACACAATCATAATTTTCTGTCATCAAGCTCACGAGGTCATTGGCCGTAATGTTACGAGGATCTTATCTTGGATCCAATGGACATAAGTTGCACTCTCTCTAAGCCTCTGAAGTGTTGCGGTTATCATTTGTCTAGCCTGGTTATAGATTTGAAAGAATTGCATATTGTTAAGCCTGACTGCCGAATATACTACTGCATTGGATCAGGACTTTATACACCTTGGCTAATGGACCAAAGATTTCTACGTACGTCGGGTGGTTGAAGTGGGTGGATTTAATGTGTTGACAAGTAATAAAAGTATGATCTTGTGACGTATAAATTCAAGAGATAATGGCTCGTATGGCTATCTAGGATCAGTAAACGGCAGACTCCTCGAATTTGGTTCTGTGTATGTTCGTGGGAACTTTTGATCCAATTCAGAGCAGTTATCATTCCCTCCCTTCATTTCAATCTTCTATGGGGAAAAGATTCCTGGAATTTCAATTTCCCTCTGGGTCTAACCTCCCGCATCCACCAATCCCCAGTTTGGAGGTAAGATTTAGCTCAGGCACTGAGAGTAGTACGGGTTCGAGTACTTGCAGCTTCCCGATGAGCAACACGTAGGGCCGGCCCAGTTGATGCCGCCACATTGGCCAAAGAGGACAGAGCAACTGCCGGTGGGGCTAGCGCTGGATGTGGTCTTGGTCGTGGTAGCGCTCTTGGCCGTGGTCGTCGTACTCTTGGTCGCGGTCGCGGTCGCCCTCGTGGTTGTGGTTCCAGTGCCTCCACCATTGATGGCCGCAACATGGTTTACAACCAAGCATTGCCAGTCTGATGAGTTATAGTAGATAGTATTTCCATCATCGGATGACTGGCCATTTGAAAGAGTGTCACCCCATTGCCAATACAGATCGGCAGCTATCCCTTTACTCGCTAGAGAAACCTGTTGCCACGGAGCCTCGATGGCACAGTGATTAGTAGGTGCGCCATCTAATCGTCAATTGTTAGGTTAGCTAGTGATTTATGCCCCTGTCTCTTTTTCGTTGTGTTTTGTTGCAATAACTACAGAAACGGGCACAGAATTACTTACATTCTTCAAACATGCATGGTTTGCCTGATGCCACGCACGCTTGAGCATGAGTTTGAACCCAACTACTTCCCCAATCATAAGTTTCACCCCCTGAATGTATAGTATTAGCATCAATACTTCTTTAAATAATTTTATCAGAAACTTACAAGAGTTTGGGTAAAGGTGGAAAGTACTAAAGTCAAGCGTGGTAATGTTCATATAGCTGGCAAAGTCTGTGCCTTCGCCATAGGTATATGGATAAGAACCGTCAGATCCAGTAGCAAGGCCCAGTCCTTCATCTCCAAGGGTTACAAGATGATTCGGATCAAGCTGCTTGATATACTGAGAGACGCTTGCAGCCCAATTATAGACAACACTGGTGCTGCATTGGTTGCAGCGGGGCTCGTTGGCCAATTCCCAAGCGAAAATAGCGGTTGAGGTTGTATAGCGACTAACAACTGCCTGGATATACTTGCGATATTGAGTTTGAGCAGCTTGATTAGTGTACCAGCTAGTCGCATTACCGCCAAAGGCATTTACATAAGCGTTTATTCCTCCGTAGTCACTCCAGTTATTAACAAAGTTAATGACAAGTTTAAGGCCTCGTGTCTCGGCTGACTGGACCACATAATCAAGATTTCCTAATCCAGTGGCTCCAGTGTTAATTGTAGATCCCTGTGCAGATAACAGCTGGAACCAAACGGTTCCACTGCCAGGCTGCTGGTTAACATCATTGAATCCCCATATACGAACAATCTTGAGGCCAGATGCAACCATGTGATCAAAGGTTAGATCAACATCGGCGTGATTAGTGAGAAATGAACACCAGTAGCAATTAGTGCCTGCAAAGTAGCCTGTTTTACCGTCAATTGTGAATTGGAGGCCTGATACTGATACATAGCTACTGGCGCGCGAAACGGATTGCAATGATGTGGCTAGTATCGAGGTTGTAGCCGCCAGAACGGCTAGGGCCTGACTCTTTATAAACTTCATGTTGCAATGATGGACATTAGATGATCGCTTGTAATGTAGTCAAGAGCATGATAGTGATTTATTGAGAGAACCTGCTCCCTTTATATAGTAACCGTCTTGACTACTAATATTGACTTTAAAGATGGAACAAGAGTGGAGAAGTAGAGAAGTCGTTACTATTTTTCACATCAGTTACGTTAACGTTTAGAGAATGCCCTATTAACTTGAATGATACTTACCCATTAAGGACTCGGTTGCCCATCTTCCGTGTCCGGTTCTAGGCCAACGCCAAGTAGCAATAGGACGTCGTAAATACAACCTTCTCCAACTATAAGTAATATCTCTGGCAATTTAAAAAGGAAGGTGTTAATATCAGCCACAAGCCATTGCCATGGCGGAAGGACCCCCCCGAGCTAGATAAAGCTAGCCAGCTTTGCGATCAGTCGATCGTTACTTTCCGAACTAATAGCAGCCCTCAAAAGTTGCACCTCAAAACATTCCTGCAGTAGGGGCATCTAGTTATGCTGGTTTAGCCGTTAAAGCCCTATAGGCACGGTAATCAAAGATACTAGCCGCTTTTTAATGCATTGTCAGATTGTTGTGCCAGAGTTCTGTCCCGTATATTTCCAGCAAGAACTGTATATACTTGCTTTTGCACCAGGGAATAAATAATCAACTTCAATAACCCTTTTCGTAAATCCAAGAATTCCATCTACAGGCACTAGCAGCAGCTGTTGTCCCTTAAATCATTTGTGTCTTGTTATTTTTAAATCGGCGCTACACCACTATTATCCTGCCTATTTAGGCAAAACCATCGGCTAGAGCCATTAGGCAGTGACGTTGACGATAGCCTAGCGGATATTGTGGTTCAGGTGGGGTGGGGCGTCAAGATTATCGATGAAAAGAAGAGAGAAGGCATTGGCGGAGTTCTTTGGGACTATAAAATTGATGAGGGGAAACTGGAGGATAGAGAAGATAAAAAAATTGAAAACAATAACACAATATAACAGAGATTCTTCACGGTGAGAATGTGCTAACTATTGGCACATGGTTTGCGCGACGGTTATGAGCCCGGTATGCGGGCCTGTGAGCAAAATAAGAGAGCTTGACGTGATCCCGTATTTTCCTATGAACACGGCGGAACGCGCCCAATATTGTGACACAATCAACCTATAATGCCTCCAAGGAACGAAAGGATGAAAGTTATTCTCACCGCTTGCATCTAACATTGCATCTTGACATTGCATACGTTCTTCTATCTTGCGGCAACAGCTCTCAGCATTGTGATGGATATTCTTTCATAGGTTCCATATGACGTTGCCAATTTATGATTGGAGAATTGCTATATGCATGCACGCCCGCTATGGAGATATAGATCGCTGTCATTGACGACAACCACAAACTGATTTGGCATATTCTGGCGCGTGACTTTTTGAGAAAATGTGGAAAATGTCCAGCACATCACCGAAGCGTCGCATTCAATGGTGTTTTGAGACCGAGGGACTGGATACCCTTGTCAAATATCATGTATGATGCCGTCACACTTCCGCATATCCGAACCTGACATCGGGCACCACCCCACAATTCAATGAGATAATGAGGCTCACAGATTAAAGTTTTTTTTTTCTTCTTGGTCCACGTATTCATTCGAAGACCCTCTGTATGATGGATTGGGTAGCCAGGCATAATATTGGCATGCGAGATAACGGGAACGGAATGTAATTTGGCACCAAAGATGTTGTTAACATGGTAATGTTTACAATGATTGAGCTTGCATCCAAACTGTGCCCAATATGCGCTTATTGGCACTAGATGGCATTTCAGCTTGGTTCTAGCATAATTTGGGCATGTGACTTTGTGCAGTGCGGTTCTTTTCACTGTCATATCTCAATATCTGCATCTTCTCTCAGATTGTCTTGCCATGTACTTACATGCATATTCTGCTTGGCATACTTATAGAGCAGCAGCTGGAGTAGTACCCTACTTGAAACTTGACTGTACTTCGAGAGTCCAGATCCTTCTTCCAAAAAGTGCCATTGTCACTGAGCGCAGACATCAGCCACCATGGAAGACTTACGTCTACCTTACACTCATGACGACTATACCATTGGATGGGTCTGCGCATTACCAAAAGAACAATCAGCTGCGATATTCATGCTTGATGAGAGACATGAAGATCTCCCTAACCCATCTGGTGACCAGAATGCATATACACTCGGAAGTATTGGCAAACACAAAATCGTTATTGCTGGTCTACCTAAGGGCAGGGTTGGCACCAATAGCGCGGCAACGGTTGCAACCCGGATGGTATCTACCTTCCCGAACATACGGGTTGGGTTGATGGTAGGGATAGGTGGAGGCATTCCCCAGAAGACTCGGCTTGGAGATGTTGTCATTAGTTGCCCTAGCGGTACTGAGCCAGGTGTTATCCAATGGGACATGGGCAAGGCAGAGGCCGATGGCCATTTCGTACGAACAGGATCCCTAGCTCCCCCACCAACAGCCTTACTCACAGCATTGACCAAATTTGAAGCCGATCAAATTACCACACGAACCAATATACTCAGCTATCTGAAGAATCTGGAAAGCATACCTAATATCCCCAAGCGCTTCCTTAAGTCAGACTCTCTTCAGGACATCTTGTACGAGGCAAGCTACAATCATGTCGAGGGGGACGACTGTCGCTTTTGCGATAAGAGCAGGGTGATTCAAAGAAGCGAAAGAGAGGATGACATGATGATCCATTGCGGCTTGATTGCGTCGGGCAATCAGGTCATGAAAGACGCCATTCTTCGGGACAAACTTTACGAAAAATTTAATAACAATATTCTTTGTATTGAAATGGAAGCTGCAGGACTTATGAATGACTTTCCTTGTGTCGTTATAAGAGGCATTTGCGACTATGCGGACTCGCATAAAAACGAAAAATGGCAGGACTATGCTGCTGCAACTGCTGCAGCGTGTGCGAAGGCATTACTCATGGTCGTGCCTACGAGCGAGGTTGATAAGCTTCAACGAGTGCAACGTAAGCCCGAATTTTACCAGATATAAGATGGTGCTCAGCTAAAAATCTCTAACCAGTCACGATCTCACCTGGTCTTGTGGAGGGTGCGAAAAGATACTTCTCATTTTGGCGAGACAAGAAAGACGCCGATTCATCAGGTGCATAATGATCCACGCGTTAGACTATTTTTAAGACTCTCGCTAATACTTTATAACAGTGCCAAATCCTTATGAACAGACCAAAGACAAAGCCGGCCTCCAGCTTCCACAGACACCGCCACCTGAAACGGTCAAATCGAGTGACACAAATCTTGATGCGAAGTCAAGAGAAACAATCCACGATGAGATGCCAACACAAACAAATCCTACCGAGATGTCAGCGCACAGAATTCCTACTGAGATGCCAACGCAAACAAGCACTACTGGAATGCCAACAAAAACAAACCCTGAGAATATTCCCCCGATGCAGCATGCGCTTGAAGCATGGCTACGTGAAGCACCATCGTCGCTAGCAACTATGCTACAACAAGGAAATGTTGAGGCTGCAGTGAGAAACATCTGCGTGGGTCTTCGCCAATTCCACATTCCTCAAGAAGTAGGAAATGCGACCCAAAGCTATGCTACCGATGGATACAACGGTTATGGAGACATTGGCCGTGGTTTTGAGGTTGGAAGTGGTAACTATGCCCAGATGCCATCACCATCACCTGGGCGAAGTAAGAGCTGGGGTGATGTCCCCTCTCAAGCTTCTGCGCCCTTTCTAGAAGAGTACAGGGGTTATGCTTCTGAGCAAACTCATAGTCACGGCAACGTTGGATGGAATGCCAATACTGCTCCGTATCCTCCCCGAACTCCCTCGCCTTTTCAACCAGAGTTCAGAGGCTACGGCCAAGAGCGGAGTCAAACTTACAGTAACGATGGAACTGCTCCACCAGCACCCCAAAACCTACAAAGACCTATCGCATACCCTTCCCGAACTCCATCGCCTTTTCAAACAGGATATAGAAATCATATTCCCGAACAGAGTCAGAATTATGGGAATAATGAGCAATTCAGCATTGCACCAGCGCCTCCAAGCCTGCATATATCTACGCAATATCCAAGCAACGGATATGATGCTGTTGGTAATGGGGTACGGGATGGCCACTACCCATGGTCGCCTCCTCAATCACCGATATTTCGAGTAAATCAAGGTCAAGATAACGCTATGAGAAGAGTTAGCGAGTCACAGACAATCGGTCGAATAAACTCATCTGTATATGATCCAGTCACTGAAGACGATCGCGGCTTCGGGTACAAATACGGAAATCAACCATATTTCTCAGAGCCAAGCGCGATCAACCCTAATGAGGGGCATCGTAGCGCCACTCCTAGTCAAGGTCGACAGCCTTCCCCCATGGTTAATAACACGTCAGTACACGGTCCAGGTACTAGAAACAATGATCTTAGCCTAGGACACAGACGTTCTCAATTTTCAGAATCAAGCCCAATCGGCCGTAACATAGGACCGCGCAGCGCTACTCCTGTTCCAAGCCAACGACCCCCCTTCAAGGCCAAAAACACACCAATACATGATATAGCCACTAGAAATGATGGTGGCTCAGGTTTCAGAAGACCTTGTATTTCAGAGTCAAAACCAATCAACCCTGATGAGAGACGACGTAGCGTCACTCGTAACCAAGGTAGACAGCCTCCTCTTATGGCCATGAGCAACAACAGCGCCCGGTCGTTGGAGATTGGGGCTTCTCGGCCTTCCTCTCGGACTCAACCCGTCCCGCCTCATGTTCTCAGAAACGCCCAGTCACAGAGATTCTCAAAAATACCACGGCCGCCTCGGGCATGTTAGCCTACCTCCAAATATGGCAAGGCTAGAGTACGACACCACTTTGTCAGTTCCAGAATAATGCATAGTTTGCTTCTAGATACCCATTGAAGTGAAACTGCACTCATTTATGCACTAGACCGGCGGGCAGACTTGTAAACTAACATAGAGCGTTTAATATTAAAAAAAATCTAATGCACTAAAATATTTAGAATATTTACAAAAGTTATTGCTTTATAATATTATATTGAGATTCAATTACAAAACCAGCCATACGAAACACCTGATGCACCTTGCCAACTTGCCAACTATAAGCCTCATCGTGATTTATATCAAGAAATTTATTAATGAATGTAGACACTAAACCAAAACTCCGCGACAGTTGTATCAGAATTGCTAATAGGTTCACGTTAATCTGTAACCTGGAGCTGCCATCATAATGATCATATACATCCCACACTAAGCATGTGACGATGCAGGAGGATTCCGAAATCCCTGATGCAAGACACGAAAAGAGAAGAAACCTGAACTTCAATCCACTCTATACGAACATGTGTCTAATAGCAAAAGGAGCAAAAAACATACAACAGCCGGTGTTCGCTGGTGGTCACCCACCCAACTACTAATCTGCCGGTTAGTGGCTTGTCTATGGGGGAGCAGACGGGGCACGCACCCTAGTCATCGAACTTGCCCGAACTTTTGCCGAGTCGGCCCCTCCGTTGTCTGATGGGGCCGGCTGCCGTTTCCCACGGAGCGGATGGAGCCACCGGTCCGCTCCACTACCGTTTTGTTCAGCCTCCGATACCGAAGAGCTGTAGACAAAGCGCCCGCCCCTCCCTCCTTTCTTTAACCGCCGAGAGGTGAGTAAACGTAGGCTAAGATCAGGCCAGACAATGAGCATTATACCCCCCTCCCCCCCCTGCCCCTTCTTCTTGTCTTATTTTAGAAAGACATGAAGCGCGCGCCTTCTGCCTTGATATGCTAGTATTTCTTTTTTGGAAATAACTTGCGCATTCCCCACAGGCAAAAACAAATAAGTGCTAGGGTGCATATTGTAATTTTCCCTTTAATTTCTGTAGCCACTGTGTGTATATAAACCTACCTGTCTCATGCCCTTTGTCCTTGCCTACTCTCTTCTTGATGTATATGCGAAAAGTTCTTCTACCTTCACTCCAGCTTATCATTATTTAAATTGTCATCATGGTCATTCCCATGGCTTTAACTCCTTCTAAAGATTGTATTATTCCTCCTCAAGGACCTCGTCCCTTTGAACGACCTCGCCAACGGGCTTTTAATAAAGATGTTGCTCTGGCTACCCTCAAGCAATACCAGGCGAACCCACTTGACAAAGATTCATATATAGACCCGGATACACAAAAGCGTCGTGATAGGATATGGGAGAATTGGCAATGGTGTGGCACTTCTTTCTCCTACCTAACTTATGGCCGCTCTTTCGCGAGTGCTAACTGTTGGGGCAACTGTCTAGCTTTGCTAAAGATATGGATTTTGATCCTAATAATGTCTGGATTGACCTTTGTGTTGGTTTAGAGCATGTCCAATCGATATTCCAAACTTTTTTACGGATGTATGTCGAAGGTTCAGTCACGAAACGGCCATGCTTGGGCCCAGAGGAGTATGAAGAAGTGCGAACTATTCAAAACGCCTCCTCAGTTGAAGACACATGGACTCTTCTTGTCAACGAAGCCGACAGTAGGGTATTGAAAGCGAAGCGAAGGGAAGATCGCGCCAAAGCGTCATTTTGGACACTCCTTCTCTCATCCCGCAATATTGGACATGGTCGCGGTCCAGCCTATGAGATAGCTCGGGTCAGTTCTCTCCTCCCCTTCCCTCCCAAATCTGGCGCCATTTAACAGGTCGAGAAAAAATGCAGTGGATACCGCATTTGGCAATTGAACTCGGCCTTTCTCTCGAGCAGAATTTCGAAAAGTCTGAGATGACAGCAGAAGATGTTATCTTCTGCCTTGACACAGTCTGGACAAGGGCGAAAGATATATCGTGCAGGCCGAGTAAACGGCTTGCGTTCCACTGTGCTGCTCTTTTAGGCGGCATTGGTGGTTGGAGGCCAGGCAGTCTAGTGAACATCCGGTATGAGGATATTGAGCTTGCTTGGGTCAGAGACCAGAAAGATCCGTCCAAGACCTGGCCTGTGGTATTTACTACCATTTACCATGTCAAGCAAAGAAAAAATCGCATTCAGAGAGATCAGCGCTCTAGGTAGCGTAGCCTGCGACCACCCTTCTTACCCAAACCCTAGCTTAACTAACATCACTATAACATGATAGACTGCGCTTTCCTATGACGCTTGTGCCACACAAATTGCTTTGCCTCGTCACGCTTTTTACGATCAGGGCTATTGCTGATAATGCCTTCAAAGCTGGTTATCATTCGTGTGATCAAGTCTTGCGGCCCGGGCCACTTGAGAGAGGCGTGAATTATGTCAGACTTGAGTGGAGCGACGAGGTGCTGAAAGAGAAAAAGAAGATTGTCCCAATATCGTACAATCAATTTTTGGGAGTTTGGAATCGTGTACACTTTGTCGCAGGTTCTCGTGAGAGAAAGCGACCATATGCACTAAGAGTTGGCGCAGGAGGTCGGCTTGATGGTAGGTCAATACCGAAGACGGTCTTCATGTTCTTTGTCTGACTGATGCCCTCTTGTTCATTACAGGAAGCCTTACCTCAGCCGTACGAAACTATATTCTTGCAAATTCAACAGATGTTTTCGAAAGATCCTATGCGCCGGTTCAAATACGAAATAAATTGCCAGAAATTGCATTTGGTGAGCTTGGTAAACAAGATGACGCCCTATGGTCCGTCATATCCAATGCTTTCTTGCGGCGAGATCCCTATGCCCCTCTCTATCTCACTCAAGAAGAGAAAGAGAGGTTCGACGAACGGAATGATATCAAGAACTTGAGACAGGAATTGATTGCTATACGCAGAAAAAATGGGCTGAAAAGCAAGGAGGAAGGGAAGATTTGGGGACGAATCCAGCATATATACGACTGCCTAGAGAGCCTTATACTGCGCGAGAAACGCCGTGCTTACTTCGCAGAGGTCGATAGACTGCGGGCACAGGGGAAACCAACAGTGCATTTGTATGATCCTCTGGCTACCAACCCGCGGCGAGTGCTTTTCCAGGCCAGCAACGCCGCTGCCGAGAACATTTCTTCACTACTCACAGATCGAATGCCTCCTGAAACGCTTCCAGATAAGGTTGTGGCATATTTGAGAGGACAATCCGAGGAAGGCGACGAGAATACTGATCCTATGACCGAGGATCTCAAGCTCGAAGCTTCTGAGAAGCCACGGTGTCTCTTAGGTTGTGGTGAATTTTTTAGCAGGTCTTCACTTACTAGACACGTTAAGACGGCTCATGATTTTAAGTACCCTTTCTCCTGCCCTGAATGCAGACATCTTGGATTGGTCGAGTGCGAGATTGAGGCCAATCCATGTGCTTGGAGCAACCACGTCGAGCGAATGCATGGCAAGATACATGCGCCAAACCTTCAATCTATGACCATAAAAACGGCATACTGCCCATTATGCCAGGATTTCTTCGCAGCACGGGGATTCACACAGCATCTGAACAAAAAGCATTCTGGGGATTTTTCTCAGCTATTTCAATGTCCAGAATGTCACCGACAAGAGGCGACAAAGGAATGTTTAATCAATGGTCGAGATTTCTGGGTGGCGCACGTGAGAGAGGCTCATGATGGCGGAGAAGTTTCGGGAGCAATGCTTATTTGCAACGAGAGAAGTGTAGCTATCATAAAGAAAAGGGCGGGGAAAAGGCCTGCAATCGAATCAGAGGAGGGGCTAGCTAGCGCTCGCCCAGTAAAGAGGGTGCGCTTTCGTTGTGATCAATTAACGGAAAGCACTGATTATGTTGAGGATTGGAATTGGAAAACTGAGGGGTCTCCTGATCCTCATACTGGTGAGGAGTTTTGGGTAGAGGGCTGGGATTGATACAGTGGGGATATTAAAACCCTATATTAAATTAACAAAATACTGCATATTTTAATATAAAAATAAAACATATCAATATCTTTTCAAAGTTCAAGACGTTATTTTTAGAATAATATAATGCTTTTTTATTATATATATATTTAATAATGGAATTAAGATTAAAAATTGAAGCATATGTATAAAATTAATCCTACTATGAATATAGCTGTTATAGTGGCTTAAAATAAAATATAAGGCTGTATTTATAGCGCTATAAGTACTATAACTCGCTATAATTATAATAATAGTCTGCCTAGACCGAGACGAGGTTATGACGCTCGTACGCTATTGTGCTGACTCAACCTTGGCCCCGGGGCCAAGGTTAAGTCAGCAAAGCAGTATAATGTAGAGTATTATGCTGTGAACTATGCTAACTGCTCAAGTTAGTTATAATTTATATTTATTTTAACTTTAAATATTTTAATGTATATGGAATTAAATTATTTAAAATTAATATATCATAAACTATTAATAATAGATTATATAATTTTAATTTTTAAAAATATTTTATTATATAAAGTTATTAAATTATAATGGTTTTAAAGTGTAACTTTATATGATTTTTAGTATGTTTTAATTTTAAGTCGTCACTTTTGACACAGCACTGTCTAATTTATACATTAAAATAGCTTATTCTGATTATAATATCCTTAAAAGTCGCAAAAAACCATAGGTATCTTATATAACAAAGAGCGGCCATTGTTTTCCATGAAGATACTCCGTAAATTGCTGCCAATAAGTCTGTCTCGTAATTGAGCCAATTAACAAGTGCATAGAAGCGCCGTAGATCTAAATTTAGTATTGTGTCCGAAGGCGGTGTGATTCTGCCAAGATTTGAAAATTTAGCGCAAGTGGGTGTGCCGCAAATGTTATGTCAGCCCATTACATATACGAAGTACTTCGTACTTTAACACCGACTTCCTAGGAAGTCGGTGCCTTCCATCCGTTAGAAGCACATGCATATCTTGGCCTCGGGGCCAAGATTGAAAAAGCAAACCAGCAGACGTTCAATTGGTTCGCGCGTCATTCTCGACTTTACCCGCACCAGTGGCTTAACAACAAGGGATCCACGTCCCCTAAATCTGCTTGCTTTCTCTTTCTCTAACGTTAATATTAATTAACTAGCAACAGGGTCGTTCTGTTACGACCCAACTCTTATGGTCGCAACCACAAGCCTACAGGGTAGGCCACACCGGATTAACAAAGGACCGACTAGCCAATCAAAGGCTCCTCGAGCAACTCGACCATCGAGTACATCGAGTCACACTCGAGC
>JARFTM010000112.1:0-111410 GCA_030278935.1 Trichoderma polysporum | reverse complement strand
CCCCCTCTCCATATCAAACCCCCTCTCAACCCCCCAAGGTTCCCCAACGCACACCAGTTTGCCTGCTCGCCGCACTTTTTATTTTTTTCTGGCCGTCGTCATTCTGCCCACACCTCCTACCCAGCGCGCACCTCCACGCTTTGCACGCCTCTGCCAGCCCCATTAACGACACCCCCGAACCAGGATTCCGGGTTTGCTCTTCGCTGGAAAGGACGAGGGCCAGACTATCGGATCGCAAAGCACAAGGAAGACATCGAAGCGCTCGCAGAGAGACGACGCCGACCGTCGCGATCGCTCGATCGAAAAGCCGCGACCGGCGGCTGACGACGATTCACGCCCTGACGCCGACCGGGCCGTGGAGCGACTGCGTTCGCGACTTCTCCGTCCGCCGCGTCCTCGCCATCGACAGTTCATCATGGCTGGCCTGGGCCCGTCCGGGTCCAATGCACATGGCCTGAGTTTCCCACAGGCCGGCTTCAGACGCACCGCGGCCTTCCCTCCCACGCACGCAAACCAGCCGAACAAGCAGTCTCCGGCGCCTCAGGCCGCATCGCCATACCAGTCCCAAGCCTATCCGCAGCAGCCGCCTCAAGGCGCGTATGCCCAGCACCAGCACCTCTTCAACACGCCCGCCTCGGTCAACCCAACCGTCGCCAATGCGTCGTCGCGGGCGCCCAATGTCCATGTGCCGCCGAACGCCATCAACGTGTCGCGCCGGACTGCTCCGCCGCGACAGCAGATCCAGACCCAGCCGAACCCGCCACCGATGCTGTTCCCGGGCTCTATGAGCCAGCCAGTCGCACACGATTCCATCCTCTCGCACCAGCAACACCATCCACAGCATCATCCGCAACAGCACCAGCAGCACCCGTCCCAGCAGGCATTGGCTGGGCATCCGGGCCACGCGCAGCAGCAGCAGCACCATCAGCAGCAGGCTCAGCAGGTTCAGCAACAGCAGCATCAACAACAGGCGGTACAGCAGCAGCACCAGCAGCAGCAGGCTCAACAGGCGGCTCAGCAACATCACTCCCAGCAGCAGCCGCATCACCCTGCCTATGCTCAGCACCAGCAGGCACATCAAGCTCATGCTCCCCATCCGGCACACCAGGCACACCAGGTACAGCAAGTACAGCAGGTACAGCAACAAGCACACCAGGCTCAGCAACAGCAGCATCAACAGGAACAGCTCCATCATGTACATCAGTCCCGCTCCCAGCAGCAAGCGGCACAACAGCAGCAGCAACAACAACAGCAACAACAGGCGGCGCAACAACAGCAGCAATCTTCGCGGCAGCAGATACAAGTCCCTCAGGCTCAGGCCCAGCAGCCGGTGCAGCAGCAGGTACCGCAGCAAGTGCCACAGCCGGTTCAACAACAAGTGCAGCACCAGGTACAACAACAGGTGCAACACCAGCAGCATCAAGCTCAAGCTCAGGCACAGGCACAGGCTCAGGCACAGGCTCAGCAGCAACAGGCTCAGGCCCAGCAGCAGCATCAGCAGCATCAGCAACAACAGCAACAGCAACAGCAACAGCAATTGCGAGCTGCTGCTGCTCAGCAACCTGAGCCTATTCCTCAGCAGCAACAAGACGGACATGCAGGAGACGATATAGATATGGACGGCCAGCAGGATGGGGACGATGAGAACAGCACACTGGCCCCATCCAAGCTCATGAACGATTCACTAGCAATCACCCAGCCCATGGGAGAGATGATGTCACCACCCCCGGAAGGCGGCAGCTATCCTACTCTAGAAGCGGTTCAGAAGGCGGTTTTACGCTACTGCACCTCTGTGGGCTACGCTATTGTCATCGGACGATCTAAAAAGACTGTCCCAGGTCTGAAAAAGGTCTTATTTGTCTGTGATCGAGCTGGCAAGCCACCGAGCCGGGTTAGCCCCGAGTTCAGAAAGCGGAAAACATCGTCCAGGAAATGTGATTGTC
Organism: Trichoderma polysporum; assembly: GCA_030278935.1. Taxonomy (NCBI): domain Eukaryota; kingdom Fungi; phylum Ascomycota; class Sordariomycetes; order Hypocreales; family Hypocreaceae; genus Trichoderma; species Trichoderma polysporum. Next base: position 109,467 of record JARFTM010000112.1, on the reverse strand, counting down.
CCTTTGGCTTCTTTGCAATCGAGCAACGGACCCAATGGACCATCCGTTACCGGCCCGACCCTTCGCATTTGCAACACAACCATGGGCCAAGCGAGAGTCCATCAAATCACCCTGCAGCTAGAAAGCTCGACAGTAAGATGGTTGCGGCTGTTAAGCAACTTAAAGAGAATGGTTAGTACTACTTGTTCAAAGGGGGGATGAGAAGAAATGCAAGACGAATAAAGAGGGAAAAGAAGAAGAAGGGGAGGGAAAACACCTGTTGGACAGAAATTCTCGCTAACCGATCATATGTGTAGGTGCAGGCGTATCTGAAACACTGCAGATTCTTCAAACTGATAATCCTGACTGCCACTTGTTGCCGAGGGACATTTACAACGCTCGGGCGGCTATCAATCGTAATCCGCAGAAAGTGGCTACCGGCCTGGCGGAAAACAGGCCCGCCATATATACCAAGCCACTGCAATCGCCCGAAGATCGCATACGGTCTGATCTGCGACGGGAGCTGGCCAAGGCGCGCGAGGATTTGAAAAAGATAGAGGACGAAAAACAAAAGGAAATCGACGATCTCAAGGCCAAATTGGTGGAAAAGGATAAGATTATCGAGAAATTCGAAATGTTTATCGATATTTGCAACCAGAGAGTCATGGTGCAAAGAGAAAGGCTAGCTGGTCCTGAAGGCGGCGCGGCAGGCGGAGGCAATTCAAGTGGCTAAGATGTGGGTGAGATCTATCTGTCTCTCTCTCTCTCTCTCTCGCTGCGTCTGTCTGTCCCCCACCTCCCTTCCTCCCTCCCTCCATCTGGCGTACCGGTCTTTAATATACATTGGGATCCTGGAGAGCAGTCGGTCGGTCGGTCGTTCCGGTCTACGGAGTACTACATACGGAGAGGCGTTAAGAATGGTGATGTTGGTTCGTTCATTTTATGACATTGGTATCATGCAAGTATATGACATTGTGTGCTTTTTTTTTTTCTTTTTCTTTTTTCCTTCTTTTTTTTTTTTTTTTTTTTTAAGATGAGGAGGATTCACTTCCAATCTGTCCGCCTAGCCGCCAAATCATGAGGGCTGTACGCTTTCTATGTCATGAGCTCGCTCCTTTTCTCTCTCCTTTTTTATTTCTTCTCCTTGGTATCTTGTTTTCTTTCTGTTAGGTCGATCCATAGGGGCGTCAAATTATGTAAACTTGTCTTGACGGTTGTTGAAGGGGAATTTGCTGGATGGGTTTGTTAGGCCTGGGGTAGTTTATGCTGGTAGAATCTTTTTTTTTTTTCTCCTTTGGAACGGTCTCGACGTTCGAATGATGAAACCAAAGGTTCTTATGCGGTCTTTTTCTATGTGGTCTTTTTTTTTTCGTATTTTCCTGGCTCTCTCTCTCTCTCTCATTTATATGCCTAGTTAAGTGGTTTTTAGATGTGATGTTTGAGTGAATACAATTGATATGACAGCGTGTTTGACGGCCTCTTTTTCTTTTTATTAAGCTTATTTTATATGTGCCCTGATATGGTAACGGTGCTACTACGCAAAGAAATGTAGGACCCTGTAACGTGGTACGGGGAATTAACCTATATCTACGGAGTATGCATAAAGGAAAAAAAAGATGGGAACGAGGTGGAGTGTTAATATCGACGTATACACGTACGTACATCTACAGTCGTTGTCGAAAGGAGGCGTGGCGTGGCCGTAGCATTTTTGGTTCCTGCCACCACTACTGCATAGGGTATGTGGTGTCTACTTACCCGGTAGACGGCACCCCGTTGTGTGATTTTTTTTGAATTTTTTTTTTGGATGATTTTCAACTTCCCCATTTTTAGGTGCCGCGCGGGCGAATTCAGGGTATGGGGCGGCAGAGGAGGCGTGTGAGATGGGCTTGGGTGCAAGGGGGTATTTTAGGGGGATGATTATTAAGGTTGTGTAGGTGGTTTGCTTTGGATGTTACTTTTTGGTGTGTTGTTATAAATTTGATTGATCTGTATGTACTTCGTAGTATGTAGGTATTAATTAATTGGCGGGGGTGGTTGGTTGTGATTTAAAGATGGGAGGTTATTGGAAATTGGAGCATGAGTACCTATCTATTTCGCTGAGGCTGGCATTGATTAGGGAATTATATGATGAGATGAATTTTTAAAATTAAGAGGTATACTGCTATGTTTATTTTTTGGTAGAAGAAAGTAGAAGAAAGTAGAAGAAAGTAGAAGGAAGTGGTGGAAAATAGAAGAGGATAATAGGGAATACCTAGTAGTAAAAAACTAGAAAAAAACTAGTAAAGCAGTAGAAAGTAGAAGGAGAAGTGTGTAGAGGTGGCTTGGGTAGAGAGATATCATAGATACGCGCTGTTAGGGTGCTGGATGGTAAAGCTGGAGTGCTGGATAACCATTCCAGGCTCCCTTAATTATTATGAGGCCCATTAGCTGCCACGGACGGTAAATAGCGAGAGTCTGCTGAAACAGCTCCTCTGCCGTGCAGCTCAAACAGGTAGGTCCTGGCACAGCTGCTACAAGCCACCTACAGTACATCCTAGGCCTACTTTGTAGTCACAACCCCTCTAAAATAACGCCTCTATAACAAGTACCTCCCCTCCTCATAGGTATAGAGGTAGTCCGTCTATTGTCACTCCCCCGAGAAGTGGGCATAAAACAGAAACAACACCAAAAAATAAAGGGGTCCTGAACGCCACGTTTTGGGCCAATCAGGTACGGATCGCTGGCGTTTTCCCCCTCTTGAAGCTGTTCTTTTTTCCCTTTTCCCCTCCTAGCACCCCCACCTGAAGTAGAAAAGAGTGTGCGCTGGCTGGCTGGTGTTGTCCCACCGCCTGATCGGGCACATGACAATTGAGCCAGAAGCTGGGAGCGCGACAAGGGTCCTGTCCGTTTGGGGTCGCGTAACTGGCTCGGGCCATTTTAGCTCGTTCCTGTCTGGCTATCTATCTGTACTTGTGCTGTAGCTTGAGCTGCTATCCGGATGAATGTACCTTATGTGGAGATCCTCCGTACTAGTAGTCTGCTGTAGCACTTTGGATGTAGACTATGTATGCTTCTGGTGCGGTGTGCCTCCTATTCGTTCCTGAACGAACATTTTTATTTGGTTTCCAGCCGTTTACAGTTTGATTGTCTGATTTGTTTCAACCCCTGGAGAGCACAAAGTTTTGCCCTTTTCACCTGAGATAGAGTGAGGGACCCTGGAAGCATATCAGGGTTATCTTTGCGTGGTACAAAGTACTTGCGTACCTACATACCACAAACCGACCGCATACCGCTTGCTACAGCTGTTACTCCAAAACCTGCGACTAACGTGCATCGGCGCCACGCCTGCATCTTTCTCCTCTGAAACATCCTGCTTTTATCCCTTTGCGAGAGCTTCGACTACAACGAGAACGGCATCTTTCTACTTACCTTACCTTGACTGTTGAGCATCATCCTTTTTTGTGTGCCTCGCCCCTCTCTCTTCCGACCCCTGGCGAACATCCATTAAGCCACCCGACGAACGACGCCCCACCAAACCTCGAAACCTATCACGAACCTGACGTCTTTGGAGATGACCGGCTTCTCGACATAGAAGCTTGCTTGTTTCCTTCTTTTTCTTCTTCTTCTTCCACCCCCCTCTTTAGACACTTCCCGTCATGGAAGTGACTTCCGTCAGCGTCCCGAGCTCGAGCCTTGGCGGCGCCGCCAATGGCAACGGCGTCTCGATACCGGCCCCCTCGTCGCCCACACCGACGCCGGCGCCCTTCCCGACCATCGAGCCCGAACGCGTGGTCGACCACCTTGCTGCCATCTGTGAGATTGCCCTGGGCGCATCGCGGGGAGACCTGGAGCTGCCGGGGAACCTGCTGCACAAGGCGTCGTACGGCGAGACCATTGCGCGGTGTACGCGCTTCGCCAACGACACCCTCAATGTTTTGTATATCCAGAAAGACGTGGTGCCGGCCGGAGCGCTGGAGAATGGCAATGAGAATGGAGATACAGGCGAGCATCCTAGCATTGATGCTGCTGGTGAGGATTTCTGTATTTTCTTTCTCCCTCCCCTCTCCCCTTTTACTATCCCCTTCACTTTGGATGGAGTTGGTTTTGGCTGACATGTACTGTGCGCTTTGTTGCTATAGTTCCCATCATCTACGAATACAGTCTCTCGACCGAAATCACCTCAACACCTACCACCGTCGCCACTCTGATTTTGCTCAAGGCATCGCAAGCGATTGATCCTTCTCGTCCTCTTACCTCGCAGATATTTATTACTAATTTACCTGGTCCCGCCTCCCTTAATGCCGCCTCGGGAGAGCAGGGCGTTGCGCTCTCCCCATGGGAGGTGCTTCATTCTCAAGTGCACCATGCCCTGGTGCCGTATTTCGACGCAAACAGCAAAAGCCAGCAGCTGGCTAACGGGTCAAGGGGCCGAGATGTCGATGCGAAGACGGGTATCCCCGTTACAAAGAAGCGACTGAACGATTTGGAGCTCAGTCTGCTTCATCTGCAACAGAACGTCGACATTCCCGAGATCTCCCTGACCTTCCACTCGCTCATTCAGAATGTCCTCGATGACGCCGACGTCACACAGACAAAGCCTTCCATGGAGGCCATTCCGAAAAATCTTCTCCAGGACAGCAGCTTTCTCAACAAGTTGCAGGCAAACGTCAACACCTGGATCAAGTCGATTCAGGGCATCACCAAGCTGACCAAGGAAACGTCGTCGAATGCCGTTCAGGAGTTCAGCACGGCCAGCCAAGAGGTCAACTTTTGGTTGTCCATGGAGTCTGCGTTGGAGGGAATTGAGGACCAGCTTAGGAGCGAGGGTGTCCTCTTGACCCTAGACGTTTTGAAGCATGCAAAGCGTTTCCAAGCCACGGTCAGTTTCGTAGCTGATACGGGTCTAAAGGAGGCCAAAGAAAAGGCCCAAAAGTACAACCTGCTGATGCGCGACTTCCCGCTCGACGAGCTGTTGTCTGCTCCGTCTCTGCTCAAGGTCGAGGAGGCCATTACTCAGATCTTTGCGCATCTGATGAAGAAGCTGAGACTATGCCCGTATCCGATTCGAAGAGCACTGAGCTTGGCCCAAGCTATTTCGGCGGACTTGAACGACGTGCTGCTTCGCCTGCTTCCCGGCGTTGAACTTGTCAACTTGGGCTACCCAGAGTTCCAGAATGTCATGAAGACATGCGACAGCATTTTCAGCGCCTGGGAGGACAACATCAAAGAGTTTACGCATTTGGCACGTATGCTCATTACTCGCAGAAACGAGAAGCGAATTCCCATCAACGTGGAGAAGAACCATTCCGAGCTTGAGTCGCGAATCAAGTATGTTAGCGCATTCCGAGACAACCACGAACAGCTGCAGAGGACCATTGTCAACGTTTTGGGACCCAAAGCTATGATCCCCGGCGTTATGGACATCACCGCTTCCTCCTCCTCTGCCACTGCTGGCGCCGTTATCGAGGAGATGGGCGACGTGGATGCTGTTGAGGAAGTTAAGCGAGCCTGGGAGGCGCTGCAGAATGTCGATCTCTTGGATGTGACAGACCAAGGAAAGGAGCGGTGGGCTCAGGCCGAGAATCTCTACAACGAACGAACGACGCGAGTTGAGAACTCCATCATTGCGAGATTGCGAGACCGCCTGGCCACGGCCAAGACTGCAAACGAGATGTTCCGAGTCTTCTCCAAGTTCAATGCCCTGTTTGTGCGCCCCAAGATTCGTGGTGCCATTCAGGAGTACCAGAATCAGTTGATGGACCATGTGAAGCAGGCTATCAATGGCTTGCACGAAAGGTTCAAGCAGCAGTATGGCCATTCCGAGGCTCATGCTATGGCACAGCTTCGCGATCTTCCTCCAGTCTCGGGTGCCATCATTTGGGCTCGCCAGATTGAACTCCAGTTGGACGGATATATGAAGAAGGTCGAGGCTGTTCTCGGACCCGACTGGACTCTGCATGCTGAAGGTCACAAGCTTCAAGAAGAAAGCGAATTGTTCAAAAACAAGCTGGACACTGGTAGGATATACGACGCGTGGCTGGCTGATGCCAATCGTCGCAAAATCTCCATCGCTGGACAACTCTTCAATATCAACCGAGTGAGGTCTGCAGGCGGCATCCTCGAACTGAATGTCAACTTTGATCCTCAGATTATTACTTTGTTCAAGGAGACCCGAAACCTGACGTGGCAATCTTATCTTGTTCCCCATGCGGTTACCACCGTGTCTAAGGACGCGAAGAGGGTGTATCCGTATGCTGTTAGCTTGATGGAGGGCGTTCGAACTCTGTCCCAGACACTTCGGCAGGTATCTACCATGGGCGAGGAGGCTATTCTCCTCAACGGCTACAAGAATGAGGTTTACAAGCTTATTAGTGACGGTGTCCCATTGAGATGGGAATCCTTTGTCAACTCGCACGAGCTCTTTTATGCCGATCAGAGGCAGATACGGCCCTTGCTTCCTGGAAGTACCGGCTTTGGCTCAGCGAAAAACACTGAGAGCAAGCATGGCATGTTCATTTGGGGTTTCGCGGCGGCTGTCTCGGTGCTTCAGTCAAAGACTGCTTCGCTCAATTCCATATACGCTGCCATTGAGCAGGCTCTAAAGGATCTTGGCACCTGTCCTTATGATACCGCGGCTTTCCATGCCCATCTCGACACCATCCAAGCTGCTGTTGATCAGCTAAACTTGGAACAATATGCTAACCTTGGCTTTTGGGTGCGTGGCGTGAATCATAAGGTCCAGACAATTCTGCTTGAGCGTCTCTCCACTGCGGTCCAGGCATGGATAGCTGCCTTTGAAGATGATGTTCCCGGAGATGACAGACGGAAACTGTCCAAGGAGGACGATGGAAAGCAAGATGGGCCAACTATGAAGCGACTCATTTTAGAGATTACTATGCGCAACCAGGTCATTTATCTTGATCCACCATTGGAATACGCCAGAGCGAGTTGGTTCCTTCATCTCCATGACTGGCTGGGCATAGTTTGCAACCTGCGCAAGATCAAGGCTACGCGATACCAGATGAGTCTCAGCACTGAGACCCAAGAGGAAGCCCGATTTACCGACCTGCCTTCTCATTGTGCGGACATGCTTCACAGTGTGTACTTGTCTGTCGAGAAGAAGCTTAGAGAAGTGAGCATTTATGTAGACAAGTGGCTCCAGTTCCAGTCCCTCTGGGATCTCCAGTCTGACCAGGTCTACGACATGCTTGGCGACCATCTTCCTAGGTGGCTTGAGTGTCTCCAGGACATTCGAAAAGTGCGAACGACTTTTGATACGCAAGAAGTCAGCCGCTCGTTTGGCCACATCACCATTGATTATGACCAAGTCCAGACCAAGGTGAATGCCAAGTATGACCAGTGGCAGCAAGAGATTCTCATGAAGTTTGCCAACCGATTGGGCAACCGAATGCGTGATATCAATGCCGATATCGAGAAGGCGCGAAAGAATCTCGAAGGCCAGAGCTCAGATACCTCATCTACTGCGGCCGCCGTCCAGTTCATCACGGCGGTGCAGAGTTGCCGGCGCAATGCCAAGTTATGGGCACCAGAGATTGACATGTTCCGCCAGGGCCAGTCTACTTTGGTGAGACAGCGCTACCCGTTCCCCAATGACTGGCTTCACATTGAGCAGATTGAGAGCCAGTGGGAGGCCCTCAAGGAGATTTTGGAGAAGAAGTCCAAGATTATGGAGGAGCAGTCCGATGCCATGCGGGCAAACATCATTGCTCAAGATAAGCTGATCAACGAGCGTATCGGAGAGGTTGTGGCGCAGTGGAACGAGGAGAAGCCCGTTTCAGGAACTATCCAGCCTGATGTCGCCTCTGCAACTTTGACGACCTTTGAAACTCGCATTACGGCCTTGCAGGAGGAGTTCCAGCAGGTCACAAAGGCAAGAGAGGCCCTCGACATCCCTGGCAACAACGACAGCATCTTGGAGATTACTTTGGAAGAAGTTCGTGACTTCCGATCTGTCTGGTCCAATCTTTCTACTATTTGGACTAGCCTCAACGAAACTCGAGACATGCTGTGGACTGCTGTTCAGCCAAGAAAAATTCGCCAAAAGGTGGACGACTTGATCAAAAGCACAAAGGATATGCCTAGTAGAATGAGGCAGTACGCCGCTTTTGAACACGTCCAAGGGGTTTTGCGAGGATTCCTCAAGGTCAACAACATTTTGTCTGACCTAAAATCCGATGCCATTCGTGAGCGCCATTGGCACAAGATATACAAGCAGATCAAACCCCAAAAACGATTCTCGCCCAGCTCCATGACCCTCGGTGATGTTTGGGATCTTAACCTCACTGCCACCGAAATCATCGTCAAAGATATTATTGCTCAGGCTCAAGGTGAGATGGCTCTCGAAGAGTTCCTTAAGCAAGTTCGTGAAACGTGGCAGAACTACGCCCTCGAGATGATCAACTACCAGAATAAATGTAGGCTTATTCGTGGTTGGGACGACCTTTTCGCCAAGTGTAGTGAGAATTTGAACTCGCTTCAAGCTATGAAGCACTCGCCTTACTACAAGGAATTCGAAGAGGATGCGGTGGCCTGGGAGGACAAGCTGAATCGTGTTCACGTCCTCTTTGACGTCTGGATTGATGTGCAGCGTCAGTGGGTTTACTTGGAGGGCGTCTTCACCGGGAACGCTGATATCAAGCACCTCCTCCCTATCGAATCTGGTCGTTTCCAGAACATCAACAGCGAGTTTTTGGCAGTCATGAAGAAAGCCAACAAGACACCCTATGTTCTCGACGTGTTGAACATTCCCAATGCCCAGAAGTCTCTGGAGCGTTTAGCAGAAATGTTGAACAAGATCCAAAAGGCCCTCGGTGAATACCTGGAGAAGGAGCGTGTGTCTTTCCCTAGATTCTACTTTGTTGGTGACGAAGACTTGTTGGAAATGATTGGTAATAGCAACGATACACTGCGTATTGCTAAGCACTTCAAGAAGATGTTTGCTGGATTGGCAGGCCTCATTATGGATGATGAAGGAGTCATTTCTGGATTCACTTCCAAGGAAGACGAGGCTGTTACGCTGAACAAGGAGATTTCTTTGGCAAAGACGCCTAGGATCAACGACTGGCTCGCTCTCTTGGAGAACGGGATGAAACAGACGCTTGCAGAGCTGTTGGCTAAGGCTGTGGAGGACTACACTCCTATCTTCGAATCTGACAGTATTGATCGGGATGCCCTTGTCACATTTATGGACGCATTCCCCAGTCAGATTGTTGTTCTCGCTACCCAGGCTGCCTGGACGACGGCCGTTGATACATCGCTTGCTGCTGGCGGTCAAACGCTGCAATCTCTCTTCGAACGGGAGGTGCAGGTTCTTCGTGTCCTCGCGGAGACCGTTTTGGGAGACCTCGAGGTTATCCAGCGCAAGAAGTGCGAACAGCTGATCACGGAATGCGTTCACCAGCGGGATGTGATTGAGAAGCTGGTCAATGCCAAGGCTGATTCGATCAACCACCATCTTTGGCAACTTCAGATGCGTTACGTTTACACTCCAGAGGGTAATTTCCTCAACCGTTTGTACATCAAGATGGCCAATGCCAAGCTCAACTACGGCTTCGAGTATCTCGGCGTTCCCGAACGTCTCGTTCGAACTCCTCTTACTGACCGTTGTTTCCTTACGCTCACCCAAGCCCTCTGTCAACGTCTGGGAGGTTCGCCCTATGGTCCTGCCGGTACAGGAAAGACAGAATCTGTCAAAGCTTTGGGTGTCCAGCTCGGAAGATTTACGCTTGTTTTCTGCTGTGACGACACCTTTGACTTCCAGGCCATGGGCCGTATTTTCTTGGGTATTTGCCAGGTTGGTGCGTGGGGCTGCTTCGACGAGTTTAACCGTCTCGAAGAGAGGATCTTGTCTGCTGTTTCACAACAGATTCAGAACATTCAGCTTGGTCTGAAACAGGGAGCTGAGAACGACAAGTCGCAGATTGAGCTGGTTGGTCGACAGCTTCGCGTCAATGAGAACACGGGCATCTTCATCACCATGAACCCCGGTTATGCTGGCCGTTCTAACCTGCCAGACAATCTGAAGAAGCTTTTCCGAAGTGTCGCCATGTCCAAGCCCGACAAGGAGCTTATTGCCGAAGTCATGCTGTACTCGCAAGGTTTTGGCCAGGCCAAACGGCTCTCGAAGCAGACGGTGCCTTTCTTCGACAAGTGTGCAAAGGACCTGTCGAAACAAGCGCATTACGATTTCGGTCTTCGTGCGTTGAAGAGTGTTTTGGTTAGCTCTGGTGGTCTCAAGCGTGCTCGTTTGGGTGATGGCAATCTTGGTGCTGAAGAGATTGTTGAACCTGAAATTCTTGTGCAGAGTATTCGCGAGACGATTGCGCCAAAGTTGATCAAATCGGATGTCGAAATTATGATCAATATTGAGCAAGATTGCTTCCCTGGCGTTCAGTATGTGCCTGCTAACCTTTATGCTCTCGAGGAGGCTATTCGTACACTTGCTGCTGAGCGCCATCTCGTGGTCACCGACTTGTGGATGACCAAGGTTCTTCAACTATACCAGATCCAACAGATTCACCATGGTGTCATGATGGTTGGTAATTCTGGTACTGGAAAGTCTGCTGCCTGGAGACTCCTGCTCGATGCTATGCAAAAGGTCGAGAGCGTTGAGGGCGTTTCCCACGTTATTGATTCCAAGGTCATGTCCAAGGAGGCCCTTTACGGTAACCTGGATTCCACTACACGAGAATGGACGGATGGTCTCTTCACTAGCATTCTCCGTAAAATTGTGGACAACCTTCGTGGCGAAGACTCCAAGAGACACTGGATTGTCTTTGACGGAGATGTTGATCCTGAGTGGGTCGAGAACTTGAACAGTGTGCTTGACGATAACAAGCTGCTGACCTTGCCCAACGGAGAGCGTCTTAACCTGCCGGCCAATGTCCGAATCATGTTCGAGGTTGAGACGTTGAAGTATGCAACACTCGCCACTGTTAGTCGATGTGGTATGGTTTGGTTTAGCGAGGATACCGTTTCGCCGAACATGATGGTTACCAACTACATCGAGACTCTTCGCAGCGTTCCCTTTGAGGATCTGGATGAGGATAGCGTCGCCACCGGCCAAAGCCCGGCCAAGACACTGGCTGTTCAAGCTCAAGTTGCTGACATGCTTACTGGTTACTTGACTGAAGAAGACTTTATCAACCAGGCTCTGGAGCGTGCTCTGCATTACAACCACATCATGGAGTTTACAGTCGCGCGTGTCCTCAATACTCTATTCTCGCTACTGAACAAGGCTGCCCGAGACATTATTGAATACAACGGACAACATGCCGATTTCGTTCTCGAATATGATCAGATTGAGGGTTTCATGGCGAAGAAGCTGCTCCTTGCGCTTGTCTGGGCACTTACCGGAGACTGCCCGCTCGGTGACAGAAAATTATTTGGTGATGATATCTGCGCCTTCGCTAACTTTGGCTCTCCTCCTCTGGACGGCACCAGCTCGCTTATTGACTTTGACGTACTGCTGCCACAGGCTGAATGGACGCCATGGCAAAACCAGGTGCCTACCATTGAGGTCAACACACACTCCATCATTCAAACCGATGTTGTCATCCCGACTTTGGATACCGTTCGCCATGAGGATGTCCTTTATTCTTGGCTGGCTGAGCACAAGCCGCTGCTGCTTTGTGGTCCTCCCGGTTCCGGTAAAACAATGACGCTTTTCAGTGCTCTTCGCAAACTGCCAAACATGGAGGTTGTTGGCCTCAATTTTTCCAGTGCTACGACACCTGATCTTTTGATCAAGACCTTTGAACAATACTGCGAGTACAAGAAGACGCTCAACGGTGTTATGCTATCTCCTACTCAGATTGGTCGCTGGTTGGTGATCTTCTGCGACGAAATCAATCTTCCGGCTCCCGACAAGTATGGCACTCAACGAGCCATCTCATTCTTACGCCAACTTGTTGAGCACAATGGCTTCTGGCGAACTTCCGACAAGTCATGGGTCACTCTTGACCGTATCCAGTTTGTTGGAGCTTGTAACCCGCCTACCGATGCTGGACGTACGCCTATGGGTGCTAGATTCCTTCGCCACGCTCCTCTTGTTATGGTAGATTATCCAGGCGAGCTCTCTCTTAACCAGATTTACGGTACTTTCAACGCGGCTGTGCTAAAGATTGTTCCCTCTTTACGTGGTTACGCAGAGTCGGTCACCCATGCTATGGTCCGCTTCTACCTGGAATCTCAGCAGAGATTCACGCCCAAGATTCAGCCCCATTACGTGTACAGTCCTCGTGAGCTTACTCGTTGGGTTCGCGGTGTGTATGAGGCGATTAAACCCCTGGAGGCGCTATCACTGGAGGGTCTCATTCGTATCTGGGCCCACGAAGCCCTGCGACTCTTCCAGGATCGTCTAGTAAACGAGGAGGAACGAAAATGGACTGAAGAGACTGTTCGTCGCATCGCTCTTGAATACTTCCCCACCATGGACGAAGAGAAAGCTCTTGGCGGCCCTATTCTGTATTCCAACTGGCTGTCCAAGAATTATGTCCCCGTTGATCGAGAGCAGTTGAGAGACTTTGTGTCTGCTCGACTCAGGACATTCTGTGAAGAAGAAGTTGACGTTCCGCTTATTCTCTTCAACGATGTTTTGGAGCATGTCTTGCGTATTGATCGTGTCTTCCGACAGCCGCAGGGTCACTTGATTCTCATTGGTGTTAGCGGTGGTGGCAAGACTACACTTTCGCGATTTGTGGCCTGGATGAACGGTCTCAAGGTGTTCCAGATCAAAGTCCACGGTAAATACTCAGCAGAAGACTTTGACGACGATTTGCGTGATGTACTACGGCGATGTGGTTGCAAGGGCGAAAAGATTTGCTTCATCATGGACGAGGCCAACGTTTTGGACTCTGGTTTCTTGGAACGCATGAACACCTTGCTTGCCAATGCTGAGGTGCCCGGTCTCTTTGAGGGCGATGACTATGTCGCTTTGATGACGGCCTGCAAAGAAGGTGCTCAGCGACAAAATTTGCACCTAGACTCACCAGAGGAGCTGTACAAGTGGTTTACTCAGCAGATTGTCAATAACCTGCACGTCGTCTTTACCATGAACCCGCCTGAAGGCGGTCTTGGATCAAAGGCTGCCACCAGTCCAGCCTTGTTCAACAGATGTGTGCTGAACTGGTTTGGAGATTGGTCGGACCAGGCGTTGTTCCAGGTTGGCCACGAACTCACACACTCTATCGACCTGGATAAGAGCAACTTTAACGCTCCCGACACAATCCCGGTGGCTTATCGCGGCTTGCAACTACCGCCGTCGCACCGTGAGGCGGTAGTGAACTCGATGGTGTATATCCACTATTCTCTGCAGTTGTATAACAAGAAGCTTTTGAAGCAGCAAGGGAAGATCACATTCTTGACTCCACGCCATTTCTTGGACTTTGTTACCCAGTATGTCAAGTTGTATAATGAGAAACGGGAGGACCTAGAGGAGCAACAGCGTCATTTGAATGTTGGTCTTGAGAAGTTGAGAGATACTGTAGACAAGGTTCGTGATTTGCGTACCAGTCTTGCGGAGAAGAAGGCGCAGCTTGAACAGAAGGATGCGGAGGCAAACGAGAAGCTCCAGCGAATGGTTGCAGATCAACGAGAGGCGGAACAGAGGAAGAATACTTCTTTGGAGATTCAGACAGCGTTGGAGAAGCAGGAGGCAGAGGTGGCAATGCGGAAGAAGGTTGTGTTGGAGGACTTGGCAAAGGCGGAACCGGCGGTCGAGGAGGCCAAGGCGAGCGTCAGCAACATTAAGCGACAGCATTTGGTCGAAGTGCGAGGCATGTCTAACCCTCCTCAGAGCGTCAGGATTGCGCTGGATGCTGTTTGCACCTTGCTTGGACACAAGATCAATGACTGGAAGGCGGTCCAAGCGGTGGTTCGAAAGGAAGACTTTATTGCCAGCATCATCATGTTTGACAATGGAAAGATGATGACCAAGGGATTGAGAAACAAGATGCGCAACGACTTCTTGTCGAACCCAGAGTTTACTTTTGAAAAAGTGAACCACGCTTCCAAGGCTTGTGGTCCTCTTGTTCAGTGGGTTATCGCCCAGGTCAGCTATTCGGACATTTTGGACCGTGTTGGACCTCTCAGGGAGGAAGTTGCACAGTTGGAGGAGCAGGCGCTCGAGACAAAGGCTAGCGCGATGGCGGTGGAGAAGAACATTGCGGAGCTTGAGTCTAGCATCAATACTTACAAGACCGAGTATGCCACTCTGATCAGCGAAACTCAAGCTATCAAGGCGGAGATGTCAAAGGTTCAGTTCAAGGTCGACCGAAGCGTCAGGCTTCTCGACAGCTTGTCCTCTGAGAGAGCTCGTTGGGAGGAAGGAAGCAAGTCGTTTGAGACGCAGATCAGCACACTTGTGGGAGATGTTCTCGTCGCTTCAGCATTCTTGGCTTACAGCGGCTTGTATGATCAGACGTTCCGAAAGAACATGATAGATGACTGGTATCACCAACTGGACCTGTCCGGTATCCAGTTCAAGTCTACCAACCCGGTGACGGAGTACCTGTCCAGTGCGGATGAGCGACTTGGTTGGCAAGAGAATACGCTGCCGGTTGATGACTTGTGCACGGAGAATGCCATCATCCTTAAGCGCTTCAACCGATACCCTCTCATCATTGATCCGTCTGGAAGAGTTACCGAGTTCTTGCAGAAGGAGTGCAAGGACCGCCGCTTGACGGTCACTAGCTTTTTGGACGACACTTTTACGAAGCAGCTTGAGAGTTCTCTGCGATTTGGTAACCCAATTCTTATTCAGGACGCTGAGCATCTGGATCCTATCCTCAACCACGTCTTGAACAAGGAATACCAGCGAACTGGTGGTCGTGTCCTCATTCAGCTCGGCAAGCAAGACATTGACTTTTCGCCATCATTCAAGCTCTATCTTTCTACTAGAGATCCATCGGCCACTTTTGCGCCGGATATCTGCAGTCGTACTACGTTTGTCAATTTTACTGTTACTCAGAGCAGTCTTCAGACTCAGTCACTTAACGATGTGCTCAAGTCGGAGCGTCCTGACGTGGATGAGAGGCGTTCCAATCTCATCAAACTGCAAGGCGAGTTCAAGGTCCATCTTCGACAGCTGGAGAAGCAATTGCTGCAGGCTCTCAACGAGTCTCGCGGTAATATTCTGGACGACGACAAGGTAATTGAGACTCTGGAGACGCTGAAGACGGAGGCGGCGGATATTTCAGACAAGATGCGCAACACGGAGGGTGTCATGGCCGAAGTGGAAGAGATTACGCAACAGTACAGCATCATTGCCAAGTCGTGCAGTGCTGTGTTTGCCGTCTTGGAGCAGCTGCACTATATCAACCACTTTTACCAGTTTTCACTGCAGTACTTTTTGGACATTTTCCAATCGGTGTTGCGAGGCAACAAGAATTTGGCCAAGGAGACTAATCATAACCTTCGCCGAGACATTATTGTCAAGGATCTATTTGTCAACACGTTCAAGAGGACGGCACTTGGCTTGCTTCAGAAGGATCGCATCACTCTTGCTATGCTTCTTGCTCAAGCATCACCTTACAAGATGGACAAGTCGATGATTGATGTGATTCTTGACGACCGAATCGCTGGCACTGATCTTTCTTCTCACCCAGACTCCAAGGAAGCTGCTTTCCAGGATGCCAGAAAGCTCAGCGTGCTCAAGGAGAAGCTTGATGCCATTTCGAGCAGTGATTGGGACAAGTTCCTTACCGAAGAGGTGGCCGAGGCTGTGGTGCCCAAGGTATGGGAAGAAGGTACTTCAGAGACTGACCAGGCTCTGTTCTCTCTCTTGCTTGTTAAGCTTTTCCGTATGGACCGCTTTGTGCCTGCGGCGGAGCGCTTTGCCACTCTTGTATTTGGCTCCGACACCTTTGATATTGTGGAAGATTTGAAGGAGACTGTTAGTCAAGTTTCAGCCAGTCTCCCTATCGCCCTAGTATCTAGTCCCGGTTTCGATGCTAGTTACAAGGTAGATAGTCTTGTGCAGAGATCGGGAGTCCGTTGCACAAATATTGCCATGGGTTCCAACGAAGGTCTGGCCAGCGCTGACAAGGCCGTCAGCAGTGCAGCGGAAACGGGATCGTGGGTTCTCATCAAGAACGTGCACTTGGCGCCGACTTGGCTACAGAGTCTCGAGAAGCGCATGGAGTCACTCAACCCGCACAGCGATTTCCGCTTGTTCTTGTCAATGGAGTCGAGTCCGAAGATTCCTGTGAATTTACTTCGTGCCTCGCGCGTGCTCATGTATGAACAGCCGGCGGGTGTACGAGCGAATATGAAGGACTCGATGTCTTCGTTGTCGACGCGCGCGGTTAAGAGCCCTGTGGAGAGGACGAGACTGTACTTGTTGATTGCTTTCTTGCACGCAGTTGTGCAGGAAAGATTGCGATATGCTCCAAACCTTGGTTGGAAGGGTTTCTGGGAGTTTAATGATAGTGACGTAAGAATATTCCTGTCTTCTCTCTTTTTTAATAGCGTTTTACTGACTAGTGATAATAGTACGAATGCTGTGCGTTCATTGTTGATGTGTGGATTGAGAGCGTTGCTGGTAATCGAACCAACATTGCACCGCAGAATATTCCATGGGAAATGCTACGCTATCTAGTTACGGAGACGTATGGTGGCAAGATTGATGACGAAGGCGACTTTAAACTTCTCGGCCAACTGGTTACATCGGTCCTCACGCCAGCTGCCTACGATACTGACCACAAGCTGGTGGAGGGACACGGACCCGATGAAGGGCTCCTCGTCCCGTCTGGCACTGGTCTGCAAGACTTTTTGGGCTGGATACATAAGCTTCCAGAGCGCGAACCACCTACATACCTCGGCTTACCGGCGAATGCAGAGAAGCTGCTCTTGGTTGGGCTAGGTAGAAGCTTGGTTGAGAATCTGCGCAAGGTGACGGGGCTGCTAGATGAGAATGAGAGACTTGTGACGGATTCATGAAATGAAATGGAAATGAATGGAAAGGAAAAGGGAAGAGAAGAGATGATTAGACGATGATGAATGAATTTGGGGGCTTATAGGCCATGATTGCTTTACGTTATGACCTTTTTTTTTGAGGCGATTGATGACTAGACGGTGGTATCGTTTTGTTGCAAAGGGATATTGCTAGTTAGATGTGATTATGCGGATACCCTGAGATGAAACTTGGTTGGGTTTTGATTGATATTTTTAGAGGTATGAGTATGAGTATGTTTTAATGATTTGATTTCAATGATATGGTTTGCATTTGTGCTGTGTATGTCTATTAATGTCTGAGCACGATGAATAAAAGACTAGAATGTCCGGCTGAAACAAGGGATTAGGTGAAGGCAGATAAGATGCTTTAGTTGGCAAGCGGTAATATGAAGTACAAATAAAGACAATTGCCAGGGTAGATGAATGCACGTAGAAATAGGCAGATATATATGGAGATTCTTCCCCAGGTTTAATTCCCATTATACTGCATATTTCCTGACCCGTCGCATTGCCTATTTCGTCTACCGCTCGCTTGGACAAAAAAAAGCAGCGTTTTTTATTAGTAAAGGCCGAGGAGAGACATGCATGGGATGGCGCGCATCTCGTATTGCTTTCATTGGATGTTTGGAGATAATGCGGGGGGGAAGTCGGCGATTGGAATCGCGATGCTGCATGATTCAGCTGAGCTAGTTGATGCTAGTATTATTTACTATTTGGATTTTCCGGTGGTAATATGTGATTTGGACTATTGGGATTGTGGATTGAGGCAATTCTTTGTAGGGGGGGATAATTAGATAGAGTATGTGAGTATGTGTTGATGTTGATTGCATAGCATCTTACGGAGTTTAGAAGCTGTACTCCGTAATCTGACTTAGCCAGTGGCATCATGGCGATCTTAAGCCATCATTAGGCCAACTCTATCTGTACCACCCACATGCCTCCCACAGTTGACATAATCAAATTGGCACTGCCTTATTTAAAAAAGACTTTCTTTCTTTCTTTCATTCATTCTTTCAGCTCACCTCGCCCGTGGCTCGATGAGGTCAGCTGCTCCCATTCTTCCCCACCGTTAAATAACAAGCGCCACACACCATCCGCCAACTAAACTTATAAGGCAAAAAGTACGTGAACCAGCTATGCAAAAACGAGGACAGCTCCGACGTGCAAGCAGCTCTCCACAGGCATCTCTCCCGCGTATCGAGCGAAACTAGGCAGAACTACTGCAGCACTAACTAATGTAGGAAAATACGGAGTACTGTGCAGGGGGGAAAAGCAACCGCCTTGCTGCTTTTGTGTTACAGCAACTATCAAGGAATTCGGAGGGCGTGATGCTTACACACCCCCTCCACCAACACCACCAACAGCAACCAAGACACTCCCTTGTCTAACCTACTTTTACTTTACTGGTGACGGGGGCTGCGCGTCATGGGCCGGATCGCGACAACGGCCTGCTGCTGGATTCACGGCTGGCTGGTGGTGGCGGATTTGATTTGATGCAGGGTATTGGCGGGATGCTGAGGTTCCCCGCAAAGGGTGACGAGTCGAAGCTGAGTGAATGGGCGAATGAAGCGAAGCGATTGAGTAACAAGTTTGGGTACATGTTGTATAGCAGCAAGGAACGAAGAAGGTATTTAAACTGGCTTATATCGCAAATAGCCCTTTCTCAACCTTGTTTGTTCCCCCTTTTTTTTTAGTCCTGCACTTCTCTTAACTTTTACTTTTTCTCGGGACGATTGGTTTGACATTTCGTTCTTAACTTCTCTCCCCAACGGGTTAATTCCTCATTCTACGGCGTGAATTGACATTTCCAGAGCATCTCTGTACTGTGCTCGAGGTTACCGTACCCTCGCCGCGTCATCGCATCTCAAAAGTGAAAAAAGGGAAGATAGAAAAAGACAGTCAATATGGCAGGGTGGGATTCTTGTAAGATTACCATGGACTAATTCCCATCATCTCTTCGTCTTCTTCACAGCTTGCTCATAATTTCATCATTATAGGGAACCCCTTGGTCCGAAGGGACACGCACAGCCATGGCTCCATCCTCGCCTACAAGATCCTGACTTTGCTCACCTGGCTGGTGTCTGTCGTTGTCAGCGTCTACTACAGCGTTTACGTGCCTCGTGGTCATGACGGAGTCATCAGGCGCCGCATTATATGGGACTGGAATGAGCTGTATCGCACCGCTTTTACTATGAACCACATCATTGCTGAGATTTACTGGTAAATTCAACCCTCCTATCAACCAGCATAGCATATGCCTACAAGATGCAACCTTCTAACGCAAAATGAAATAGGGTCATACTTTTTATTCTTCAATTTGGATACGTCACTTCCCTCTTCTCCAAGAGTGCCGATGTTGTCCACGCTGCTGCCAGTGTCGGCGCCCACTTCGTCTTCAACAACATCCTCCACGTCGCCTTTGTCCTGCTCTTTGCATACCGGCACTTTGCCATTGCCGAGGTCATCCTTGTGATCAATTTCTTCAACCTCAGCTCGCTGTATTTCCGCCACAACACCACTCCTCGCTTCATCCACGTTCCCGTTGCCTCGGCTCCGTTGGCATGGACCTTTGTGGCCATTTACTGGAACGGCGCCATCATGGTGCCGCATGCTCACAATCTGGTGGCTAGAATCTTTGGCAACATTTTCATCTGGGGCATTTTGGCTTATGGAGGATTTTTCATTGTTGCCTACAATGTAAGTCGATATTTCTACCCAAAACTTCTGTTGCACCCGAATACCAAGTGCTAATAATTGTGTTTATCAAGGACTACACCATGGGCTTCTCTCTCAGCGTCCTGTCCGCGGCAATTGGTGTCGCCCAATTTAAGCGACAGGTCGTTGCATTCCAGTGGATCTTCGCCTTCATCATCATGGCTCTTCTCTTCATCATGACAATCACTATCGCTGTCCCACGCGTGGCCGGCAGAGATTCTAGATGGAGGCGGGTCACATCCGCGGACCAGGAACGCGCGCCACTTCTCAACGAAACAACCGCCTAGAGTACAACTAACAGGCACTTCAATTCTCTCGCCACCTCACAATCAATCCCGAATCAAACCGGCTCGAGGCGGTGAGGAGGAAAGTTTCTAGGCAGGGTACATGTTTCACATCTTACAACAGGGATTCACCCAAAAAGCCTGTTTGCAGTTGAAAAATATTCCCGGTGCTCATGAACGCATGACGTAGGAGAAAGTAGCACCACAGATTTGTGTGAATCATTTTTTTTTTTTTTTTTGGCAGAGGGGCCTTCATCGCTATCATAGGCCCAGTATGTACGGAGTAAGCAAAGTTGGTATTGATTGATATTGGTAATTTATTGGTTCGCTTTTAGGCATTGAGTGCGTCGTGCTCGTAATTCTTAGCATAGGTAAGTAAGTAGGTAGTATTTGCAACCGTTTTGTCTCCGCTTTCAGTCAGCTATACATACGCACATAACGTTTTGATGCATGCAAAGTTCCTAGATCGTCAAGATTGGCTCCAATTGTTTGCAGTAGGACCATTTCTTCCGCAGAACAGGTGATTCGCTCTCCGAGAAGCTCCCTGCTGATGTGATGAGCATCAGCTTGGCTTGACGGTTTGATGACGTCAACGGAGTACAGAGCTTGCTTTGGCCACCCGTATCGATAAGCATCAAATGGGCCCACCCCACGATGTGGCCATAGAACGCAGGCAAGCAGGCATCTCCACTGCTGTTGTTCTCCCATGTTTGCTTGCACAACGTTATCTGATACTTTTGTGCGATACTTTTGTGCTTGTAGCTGTTATCAGAGTATCTAACCATCTTGTCCATGCGGTGCTGCAGGAGATGAAGCCTCTCCGGCCCTTTCCATTCCCACTAAACATTGGAACGGATATTTGCCAGATATCTCGCATCTATGGCATCCTAAAGAGCCCTCGGGGCATGCGGTTTGTGAACCGCATCTTGTCACCGGAAGAGCAGGCGAAAAAAGATCCGAGGCTACGATGTCTTGAGGACTCTCCAATTAATACACCTTTTCAAAATGATAAGCTTAATTCTTTTGAGAAGAATAATGGGGGGACATTGATTAGCGAAGAGATTGCTCGCCGGGATCCTGATGTATGGACTGCTGCTACGTTTGTTGCGGGCAGGTAAGCTATACCTCTACACAACCACAACCTACCAGCTTGTGATTGGACAATCAAGCAAACAAAATTCACCAAAAGGGGAAGTTTCTAACGCAGTGGTGATGGGGTTGCTTCATGTAGGTTCGCTGCCAAAGAAGCAGCTATTAAAGCTCACTCGCATCGTCGGCTCACTTTCCATGACGTTGTAATTGAGCGCCGCGGCAGAAAGGAGGAGCGTCTAGGGAGCGGACCGCCGGTAGCGCGGATCAAGGGCGAGGGCGAGGACGAGGATGTGAGTGCCATGATTTCGATTAGCCATGATGGGGATTACGCGACGGCGGTTTGTATGGCGCATGATCCGAGTGTGGTGGATGGGAGTGGTGAAGATGATGGTGAGATAGTGCGATGAAGAAGTATGGGGTGAGATGAGTACTTGCATGTCATTCACATATTAATTATCAAAGGATAGATGTCTAAAGATTCCGCTGTTACCTTGAATTAGTTTCATCTCTTTCTGTCTTGTTAATACAGAGCTGTGCAGTAACAGCCCAACTCAGCAAGCAAAAAAATAATTGGTAGACAATCATCCCCATACGGAAAAAAATAAGAGGACATCCTCTTACGCCGACGTACCAGGGACTCGAACCCTGAGCCTCAGTCTTAGGAGGACTGCGCGCTACCATTGCGCCAGCACGCCTGCTAAATTATCCATCGGTTGTTTTGACCAATTGCGACTAATGGAGAGCGCGAATTTAGTTTGCACTATATAGCTGTCGCCAAAAGTGGCTTCTTTTTTCTAACGTTGTCACTGTGAGCTTTGTGTTGGATAAAGAGCTCTGTACGGAGTATAGAGCAACTGTGAGATATATCTTGTAGAAGAGCAGGGATTGAAAGATTGTTGGCTGATGGAAAACTGGTGCGCTGTGGCAGTTTACTCTTTGCTCCTGCCTTTATATGGATGCAATGAGGAGTGCACTCTTAACCGTTCCTTTTTTTTCTTCTTCTCTTCTCTTTTTCCTTTTTCCAAAATCTAAGCAAATCAATCGTCAATTCGTCTCTTTTCAAATGGGAAATGCATGATAATTCCATCCTTCAAGGCAAGTTCAGGACAGATTTACGTCTCTTTGCTGCTTGCTCGACATGAAATACAGATACAACTATTCGTCTAAATGTCCACGTTGCTTCTTGACCCACTGCGGGGAGCAGAACGAGGCTTAGATCCCAGCATGGCAACCCTGTTTCTCGCTCTAGGCTAATAAAGGGCATAGGCTACCTTTTTGGCGAGGTGTGCATCAGTGGGTATTACTGGTTTGCATGCACGGAGTGCAGAGTGCGCAATATATGTTATATTGCGCGGTATTTGAGAGTTGGGTTATGTACTGAGTTGGGTGATTGAATCGTGCTCGTGATTCGGCAGATGACTCACAGGATGAATAAGCTGCCAACTCATTCCAACTTTGACGTCCGAACAGCAAGTTTCGGGTTTGTTAGCTACATACCTGGTAGATGTAGGATTCAGATGGCCACCGAGCACGCGATAGGGTCCTTGTAGGACGACATGGCCGATTGGGCTAGCCAGGTTGCTCAACTTCAGGAACAGCCATACAGAGCTACGCTATTACCGACCATCCGGCACAGAATGCGGCATACCGACGGTTCAAACTGCTAGAAACAGTACCAGTATGGCTCTTTCATCTCGAAATTTGGCTTATTATTGGATAGCTAGTACACCGGTCGATTCTCTCACACAAGATTGATAACTTTCATCAAGGCTGCCGCCTAATGGGATGGAGCATATGATACGCAATTGGACCACACCGAGCGCGCCTTTTTCTTAGGGCGAAGTTGGCCGCCCGTGCTAGGCCTCCGGTGGCTGCAGCTCTGCCGTTGCCGTTTGAGCCGTTGCATAGGGCGACCGGCGCCGATTTCTTGACGCTGCCGCAACCTTCCCCTTGCGACCCAATCAATGTAAAGGCTTTATACTGCTACTGCTACTGCTACTGGGTAAGGTAGGTAGGCTCAATCCTTCTGTATTCGATCCGTTAACGCCCGTGCTAGGTAAACACAGGTGCTGGCATTTAGAAACGCTCACAGCTACATGTCCGGCCTCTCTATGGAAATCATTGACCGCACCTCTCAAAGGCTGTAATCCTGTCTAAAGAGTATGCACGCATGGACCGGGTGATCCGTTCTCTCCGCCATGAAGTATGAGACGTCCGTGTCTCTGCTTGGAAGAACCGGTGAGAGCTTCAAAAGCTGGCCTCTCATAGGCCCCCCTTAACAGCACTTCTCGCTCTGTAAGATACGAAGCACGAAAAGGCCACTAGCACACACCAACGTCTCCCCATATCAGTCATTTGTGGGGGGTCTAGCGCAGGGATTTTTGCACTCGGTGTGCAGGTTGCAATTCGCCAGCAGGGATTCCGACGCCCTCTTAACGGCCGAAAGGACCCGCTGGCAGCTTTTGAGCCTTTGCGCCGCCTGTAACGTCTGGCCTTGTCGCTGGGCCCACTCGTGGTGCTCGGTATTACATCGCGATTTACGAGATGCACTTCACTTCAAACATTTCGTCGTTCGTCGCTCTTTATATTCTCTCTCCCCCCTACTTAATTCTTCATCCCTCCCTCTTCTATCTTCACTCTCTAGTGAGGACTGAATCCGGATGACGGCACCATGGACGTCGTTTTATCACGCCTAAGCACTCAGCTGCTGTCGCCACTCAGCGCAGATGAGCTGCTGTTCCGCGAGCCTCCAACTTTTCTCAGCCAGTACGTTACTTCCCTCTAATGCAATCTATCCGTGGTACAATGGCGCGCGCTACTCAAATCTTGCGTGATGAATGCTTTCATCTCCACGCCCATTTGGTTTTTTTTTATGCTGACAAGAACTACACGTTATTAGCCTCCGTATTGACACTTCTGAGACTGAATGGATAGCTCGAGTCTCCGAGTTTGCTCGCTCTGGTATTCCTCAGGGTGTGTTTCTCGCCACTTCGGCGGCTTGGCTGACATATCGTCTTATTCGGCATCGCAAGAACACCGTACCTGTCACCAGATCCAAGGCTTCAGCGATCAAATGGCCCTATGAGATTGTATCGCAGGCCGCCCGTATTGCCTCGCTAGTCTTTTTGACCTTGGCTTTGATCCAGGGGCGTGTGCATTTGCTTAATGTAGTGGCCGTCGCCTACGCCTTTGTTCTTGGCTTGTTACGTCTCATTAATGATCTCAGGTGGCGCCATGTAGCTCTCCATCAAATCAACTACGTCCTGACCGCCACGTTTTTCGTCCTGGCGGCCGCGCAGCTGCTTCCCTGTATTGAAATAGGCACTGATCAATGTATTGCAAGCGTCAGCATTGTTGGCTTCCTATCTTCGCTTGCCACAGCGTTGGTTGTTGCTCTGGTCACTCCAAGAGAGTGGATTCCGCCTATTATCGAGCATGACCTTCCAGGCTACACGGAAGAAAATGAACCTGCTCCCGAAGAGACCTGCAGCTGGTTCAATTACTACTTCACCTATGAATGGCTGACACCTCTCGTGTGGAAGGGCACTAGGCGGAAACTCGACATGTCTGGTATCCCAACGCTAGCTTGGTATGACGAGCCCATGTATTTACTCCAGAAGATCCAGAAAGCCCGATCTCTCTCCAAAAAGACACTGTGGACGGCGCTGCGATTTCAACGCAAGGAGTTGCTACTAATGGCCTTTTGGGCAAGCGCCGCTTTCACCATGGAGAACGTCTCCCCGTACGGCATGTTTCGCCTTCTGGATTACATTGCCAGCCCTGGCGACGCAAGCTGCCACCCCTGGGTATGGCTCATTCTCACGTTTGCAGGTCCCCTATCGCGATCGGTCTTATTCCAGCAGTACGTCTTCAACTCAACAAGACTGATTGTCCGAGTAAAGTCTGCCATGACCCAGGAACTGTACCACAGGGCTCTTGGGTCAATGGAACTGGAAGAGGATCCGTTTGATAATAAGGGTGGAAATGCTAACAAGGAGAAAGAGGCCCAGGCCCAGAAATCGACTTCCGCCGGCCGCCTGGCAAACTTGATGGCCGCTGACGTGGACGCTGTCTTTCGAGCACGAGATGTAATCTTAGTCTCTACAGGTGTTCCCGCTGGAACCATCATCTCTCTCTTTGGCCTTTATAGAATGATGGGCTGGGTGTCCCTGGTTGGAACCGCCGTTTTGCTACTCGCAACCCCCCTCTCCGTGTACATGGGTAGGATGATGTATGGTGCACAAAGACGAGTGAGAAAAGCTCAAGATACACGCATTTCTCTTGTTGCTGAATATCTAGCTTCTATCCGTGCCATCAAATATTTTGCTTGGGAGGACCCCACCACCAACCGAATTATTGCGTCCAGAGCAGCGGAACAAAAAGAACTGTGGCGTGTGGCTGTCTTGCAGACCATGGTCAACCAAGTTACGCAAGTTTTCCCGTATATTGGTCTGATAGTGATGCTTGGCCTGCACGTTGGAGTAGAAAAGCACCGTCTTGATGCTTCCACTGCATTTACTGCTGCCTTCCTTGTGAAGAATATTCGTAGAAACATCATGATGGCTAGCGCATTTTCAAGAAACTTTGCTGCCGCGAGCGTCGCCTTTAATCGGTTGGATAAGTATTTTGAGAGCACTGTGCCCCTCCTCCGATACCCTGTTGGTGCCCTGAGGATTGAAGGCGCTTCGTTCCGCCGGAACAAGAAGGCAACCTTCCGTCTTGAAGACATCTCACTAGACTTTGTTGAAGGCGGTCTTAATGCCGTTACTGGCCAAAGTGGGAGTGGCAAGAGCACTCTCTTGCTCGCAATCCTCGGTGAAACTCATCTAGAAGGTGGCAAGGTCACAGCACCTAACGATATTGCCTTCGCCTCACAGTCTGCTTGGCTCCAGAATGATACTATTCAAGCCAATATTCTCTTCCAAAGCCCCATGGACCGTGCTCGGTACGACAGAGTAATTGAAGCTTGCTGCCTCAATGTAGACCTTAGAGAGCTGTCCGACGGCGATCAGACTGTCGTAGGCGAGAATGGCACTTCACTGTCTGGAGGGCAAAAGGCTAGAGTTGCTCTGGCCAGGGCTCTATATTCCAAATCATCTCTCCTGCTTCTAGACGACATCTTTTCTGCTCTCGACGCCAAAACTTCTGCTGGTGTCTGGAAATACTGTTTCTGTAGCGACTTGCTTAAAGGCAGGACTGTTGTTCTGGTCACTCAAGTCCCTTGGATCTCATCCCAGGCAGATCTTTCCATCTTACTCGACAGAGGCCAAGTCAAGAGCGCAGAGCCCAACATTGGTGCCGTTCGCCGGCCAATTACGATTGCCGAGGTCTTGGGAGGGGATGATGATGATATTGAAACCGATACCGAAGCCGGAACAGAAACCCCTCCTGAGCCAGAACTGCAGTCAAATGGGGATGCTCTCAACGATCCTGCAAAGGTTGCCAACGAAACTTCGGCAAAAGACATTGTGAATCAAGAAATGAAGGCGTCAGGCAGGATTGGTCGACTTGAGTCCTTGCAGTACATGAAATACTTTGGTCATCCTCTCTTTGCTATCTCCTGTTTGCTTGGCCTCGCCGGTTCCAACGTCTTCTTCTTTGCGTCCAGCTACTGGATGGGTGTCTGGGTAGATGCCTACGATAATAAGGCTCATGTGGACATTGCTTACTATATGGGTATCTACGCTGCCTTTACCTTTTCTGAGATAATCTCCTTTGGATTTGTTATCGTCGCTTTCGAATGGGGCGCGTGGCGTGCTGGTCGCAAACTTCACAATGATTTCATCCGCGCGGTTATGAGAGTCCCCCTATCATGGTTCAAGACGATTCCCATCGGCCGCATTACTAATCGATTCTCCGGCGACATGGCCTCGATTGATTCTGGGCTTAGCTCTATGCTCCGAGTAACGTTTGACTCGATCATGATGTTGTTCGCCCGTATCGCCGCTGTCAGCTCCATCATGCCAATCTTCATGATACCTGCCTTCTTCACTTGCATTTTTGGCATCGTGGTTGGCGAGATGTACACACGGACGGGGGTTATTATCAAAAGACTTGCTTCATCTGCCCAATCTCCCGTCTTCTCCCAGTTTGCCGATACTCTGGCTGGGCTGCCCATCATTAGAGCTAGGGCGGGAATGAGCGAAACCTTTGGCCATGATCTGGCAGCCAAGCTACGCGTGTGGTCCGCTGCGGCTGAGGCCAACTATAACTGCAACCGTTGGGTGGCCATGCGAGTGGATTTTGTGACTGCTCTGGTGGCTCTCTTCGCCGGCATCATCGCTCTCTCCAAAGTGGGAGTGGTTGGTGCTGGCTTGGTTGGTTTCTCCCTTAACAATGCCAATGGGCTGAGCCAGACTATTCTTATGCTGGTGCGGGCAATGAACGATCTCGAAGTAGAGATGCAGAGCTTCCATCGTGTTAAAGAGTATGTCAAGCTAGAGCCTGAAGGAAAAGAGGACATCACATACCCCGAAGCTGGCGAGTATGCGGATGACGACAGCCACGTAATCCCCAAGAATTGGCCAAGCTCAGGCGAGATTGAGTTCCGCAACGTCACCATCAGATATGACCCTGATGGCCCCAACATCCTTACAGACGTCAATCTCAAATTCAGGGCTGGAGAGCGAGTTGCAGTTGTAGGACGAACCGGCTCTGGTAAGAGCACCCTTGTCCTGTCTCTCTTACGGTTTACACACATTGTCTCCGGCCAGATTCTATACGACGGAATCGACATCACGAAAGTCCCCCGGCGTAGATTGCGTGAAGGCCTTACAATCATCCCCCAGGAGGCGACATTATTCAACGGGACTGTGGAATCTAATCTTGATCCTACCGATCTCATTCCCAAGGCAATTCTCGAGAAGGCGCTAGAAAACTGCAGGGGTATCGCATCCTTTTCTAGCGAGGAATCTTCTGATGAGACTATTGTCGAGGGTGTTGATGATCGCTCCGTTCATGGACAGTCACAGGGTATTTCTCTATCGACACAAGTGGATGCACGTGGAGAGAACTTTTCCCATGGCCAACGTCAAGTGTTGTCGCTCTGCCGTGCGCTCATCCGCCAAAGCAAACTGATGCTACTAGATGAGGCTACGGCAAGCATGGATTACGAAACGGACAAGGGCATCCAGCAAGTGCTTCGCACTGAACTCGAATCCGCAGGCAAAGACCGCACACTCGTGACGATTGCTCATCGCTTGCGGACCATTATTGATTATGACAGCGTTGTCGTTATGGGCGCTGGAAAGGTGGTCGAGTAAGTTGTGCAATAACTCCAATTACATGATCTTTCATCACATGATTTGCTAACTGACTCGTGTAATAGATATGGTTCTCCCCGAGACTTGTATAATTCCAAAGGTTTATTTTACGACATGATATACCACAGTGGAGAGATGGAAGAGTTGCAGGAAATATTGGAAGATAAATAATATGATGATTTCTTGTAAATAGAAAATAATTTTTATAGGGGCCCATGTGGATGGGATTGGATAAAAGAAGCTTGCCGCTATAGATGCGAGCGTGGAGAAGTTATACCTTAAAAGGAGATAGTTGAGGATGAAATTGCATATCATGATTTTTGCTTTTGCTGTTTTTGACGAGCATGGAGACCGTATTAGACCCTAAAAGGAGATACTTGATAATGAAAACGCATATGAGGGATGGTTTTCACAAGCTTTCACGTCGTCGGAAGCCGAGATGAAACCCCGACTCCACTTATCCACAAAACCAACTTATCTTATATCAAAAGAGGCACTGAAATAGCAAAAAAGGAATCACCCGTGATGGATGTACTGCTCACGGCAGGGCTTGAACCTGCGGCCTCCGCATCACTAAGATTTCAATGGAAGTTGAAGTATTAGTACGAAGCTCTAACCAACTGAGCTACGCGAGCTGACTAATCACCCTAACCGTCGCCTTCCAGGCTCACTTGGTTAGAGCCAGTGTTGACGAGGCAATTCTAAATTGACTATATATAACTGAGTCAATAAAGAGCTCTTATACGCCGTACTCCTTAGCTAATAGCGCCAACAATAAGTTTAAAGCTATATATATATTTCTTTTTTATTAAAATAGCCTATAAATTAAGGTTAATATTATTAAAGAAATAAACTAAGGATTTATTATTTATTATTTAGCCTTAGATATTTAAATATAGCAGACTTTGCTTATTAAACAAGATCATACGCGAGCTTCTCTTGACGTGGAGGCTCATCGACATTTAACCATGATAACCTCTTACTCCCGCTCTCCATCTTGAACGGTAGTTGATAGCCCACACTTTGCCGCCGATGTAGTCCGATTCTCGGCTGCGAAGCGCTGGGACGTAAATAAAGCTGTTTATTATAAGTCCCTGCGAGGGCTAATATGATTATGCATATCATCGCTTAAAAGTAGTCCTCCTATTGATTTAATGCACTGTTCTACACTGTATTTATGTAGTATTGCCGTACCTTAGGTTTGGCTTGCCATCGCTGATGACGTCGATATCGAGGCGAACGAGTTAAAGAAGAGAATAATGGGCTAATAGGGCTAATAGCTCGTAAATAACGTATTCAAATCAAAGACACGCAAAGAACCCCTGTGTAGCCACTCACGAAAGATCCAAATTGCCTTATCTTTGGTATAAATGAAGTAGTCAGAGAGGTAAGGGATGCGTTCCCGGAGGCAAGATGCCTACGAAGCAGGTGAAGGCAAGTACATCAATATACCTATTCACACTCTACCGGATTCTGTAAAACGAATAACAGGCATACAGAAATAAAAAAGCTAGTTATCACCGTAAGTAAAATTGCAAGCCCTTTAGAAGGCTTGGAAAAGTCAATTGCCAATATCCTTTGGCAAAGAGTAGGCCGCGATGTACGGGTCTAACCCGATGCTAGCTCGACAATCCTCTGTTCCCATTTGTTCCAATTATCCTTAGTAGACAGCCTGCCCTACAAAGCTCCTGAGAAAGGTATCTGACCAAAGTCGTCCTGGATCTCCGTGTGTGCGCCAATGCCGAGTAGCAACTGCTGCACAGCGGCGCTCTACCGGCCTCCTTGCCATAGGCCAACAACATACGTACGTACGTGACTCCTGATCAACCGGCTCGGTATTGGCACTTTCTTTGAAGCAATTGCACGATAGGCATGTGATCACACATCGTAGCATACCACAGCGGCGTTCTGCCCTGTTGATCAGCCGTCTCGGTTTTGCCACCTTCATCGAGAAGCATTTGTACCACTGCTTCTTGACCTTTCCAGGCAGCCCAACACAACGACGTCCGACCCCATCGATCCACAGAGCCAATGTTAGCATTATTCTTGAGGAGTAGCTGGACGATACCCGGGTGCCCCGCTCCTGAAGCCCACGACAGCGATGTTCGATCATACCGATCAGCCAATTCTATATTCGCCCCATTTTCGAGAAGCAGTTGGACGATGTCCTCGCGCCCTTCTTCGGCGGCCCATGACAGCAGTGTCCGGCCCTTCGGATCCTGCCAGTCGATGCTCGCGCCCTTGCTGAGAAGTGGTTGCAAGGTAAAGCCGCAATTCTCCCAAAGCGCAAATCTCAGCAGCGTCCTGCCAATTTTGTCCACCCACTTAATTTTACCACTAATACTGAGGAGAAGTAGTACGACTGCTTCACGCTGTTTCCATATGGCATACCACAGCGGGGTCCAGCCTTGCTGATCCTCCAACTCGAGGTTAGCCCGCTTACTGTGAAGCAGTTGTACGACATCCTCGCGCCCGTTTTCGGCGGATCGTGACAGTGGCGTTCGACCGCTATTATCTACGGAATCAATATTGGCGCCTCTCTCGAGAAGATAGTTGATAACAGCCTCTTGTCTGTTCTCGACGGCCCATGACAGCGGTGTCCAGCCACCCTTATCTGCCGACTCGATTATATCGTCTTTCTCAAGAAGCAGTCGCACTATAGCCTGATGTCCGTTCCCTGCAGCCCAAGATAGCGAGGTCCGGCCATCATTGTCCCTTGATTCAAGCTTAGCACCCCCCTTGAGCAGATACTTAACTATGGTCTTATGGCCATTCCCGGCAGCTCGCGATAGCAGCGAGCGGCAGTCGTTATCTTCTAACTCAATATCGTCAGTCTTCTCAAGAAGACATCTTAGAACGTCATATTGCCCGTATTCAACAGCCCACGACAGCGGTGTCCAGCCACCCTTATCTGCCGACTCGATCATAGCGTCTTTCTCAAGAAGCAGTCGCACTATAGCCTGATGTCCGTTCCCTGCAGCCAAAGATAGCGGGGTCCGGCCCTCATTATCTCTTAATTCAAGCTCAGCACCCTCATCGAGCAGATACTTAACTATGATCTTATGGCCATTCAAGGCAGCCCATAATAACGCCGTTCTGCCCCATTTATCTGCTAACTCGATCCTGACGCCATTCTCAAGAAGATACTTGACAGTAGCTTTTCGCCCGATCTTAGCAGCTAACAGTAACGGAGTCTGACCATTAATGTCTGTTGATTCGAGTTCAGCACCTTTATCAAAAAGATACTTAACAATAGCCGCATAGCCGTTCTTAACAGCACAGAATAGCGACGTTTGTATGTTCTTTGCATGAACTTTGGCCCTGTCTCCGAGGAGGCATTTAACAATAGCTTCGTGTCCATTCTCAGAAGCTAATGATAGCGGCGTCCGATGATTTTGGTAGTTTGCATTGACATCAGCTCCATTGTCAACAAGTAGCTTAACAAGAGCCTCATGTCCATCTCCAACAGCCATCACTAACGGAGTCTTGCCGTATGTATCTTCTAACTCAATCTTAGCACCTTTCTCAAGAAGACATTTAACAATAGCCTCATGGCCATTCCAAGCAGCCCATAATAGTGGCGTCCGATGATAATAAGGGTCTTTCACACTAATTTCAGCTCCCGTTTCGAGGAGACTCTTAACAACGTCTTCGTGCCCATTCTTAGCAGCCATCGCTAACGGAGTCTGGCCGGAAAAATCTGCGGGATCAATTTCAGCACCTTGTTCAAGAAGACACTTAACAATAGTCACGTGTCCGTTCCTAGCAGCCCAAAACAGTGGCGTCCGATGATAATAAGAGTCTTTTGCCTCAATGTCGACTTTCTTTTCTAGGAGTAGCTTGACCACAGCATACTGACCTAAAAAAGACGCAATCATAAGGTCGGTAAAATATTGAGTACTTGTCAACCTTGTAGTATTCCAAAATATGCCAAACCATTCCGAGTAACTCTTCGAATGCGGATCAGATATTTTCAAGGCCATAGGTACAATGGTAGCGCCTTCGACAATAACTGCCTGGTAGAAGTGAAAGTCCCAAAATGTGGCCGAGTAATCTAGGAGTGCCCGTCTACAGCCAGCGTAGTCAACATTCCCACCCTCATCTGTTCGAAATGTAACATCAGAGTTGAAGAAATTAAGATACCGCACGCAAACCTCTGCAAGAACAGTATTTGTGTGATCGATAGCAATAGAGTGATGCCAGTGTAGCCCTGATGGAACAGTTGTCGATGATTCTGAATTCTCCAAGAGAAACTCGCGAGCAGTTTGATGTAGGAAATAAATTTTGGCATGATAAATTGTAATAAACAATCCACACCAATTTCTAAGCCTTAACTTAAAGCACTCTTCATCCTCTAAGTCAAGATCGTGAAAAGAGTGTGTTGTATGATCTATGTTCATGGCGATATTCATTTCTGATAGTGTTAGTGGCCGACATGCAGCTAGGATAATACTTAAAGCTTTCTGAATATTCTCCTTATCCTTAGACTTGCTGAGAATTTGATCATATGCTTCATTAACACTCCTCGGAATTGTTGCAATAGTGGATTCGACCCCTCTTTGTGTTTGCCTAAAACTCTCCTTCTTTAAATAGTCAAACACAAGGTGCACCCAGAGATAAGTGCGATGGGAAGTCTCTTGTAGCCTTTGCTCAAGATGCCTCTTAATACCTTCCGAGAGGTGTTTTGTCTTTGATAGCTGATCAACGCGATAAGCAATAAAGTAATTTACCTCCTGACTGATGATTTCTGACTCCTCCTCTCCCGGTATACGGATATTTGGAAAAGTGGCTAATAAGCTCGTAAACTCTGACACGACTTGCTCATATGGGCGGCATGTTAAAAGATACTTCAATTTACCGTGTCCGCCACAGAATTGATGTTCGATATTTCGAACTAAATCTCCAAGCTCCAATTCTTTACATTCATCTAGGGCATCAAGAATTATAATTATATGCCCTGCTTTGCGGTCGTTTACTGAGTTTCGCAGAACTTTCCATAGCGATTCTGTGGAATGAATTAAACCTTGACCGTCCTTATAAAATTCAGTCATAGCGTGTCTGATTAAGGACGGCTTCTGTGTAAATAGCTGGTGAAGTAAAGCACATAGTGCTTGCTGAATGGTGTTCTGGTCGTGGTCTTTAAAAAAGAAATAGCAGATGATTGACGATCGTGGCAAGCCGTAGTCGATCAGGTACTTGGCCAATACCGATTTTCCACAGCCAGGATCGGCCGTGACCAACAGCGGCCCAGACTCTCGCGCCAGCCACTCTTGGAAGTGCTGGTGGTTGAGGAACCACCCGCACGTACCTTCAACCCTTACTTCCACTCGGTTCTTATACCATTCGTATGTGACGTCCTTGCTCTCCGCTGTGAGGCGGAAGAGCTGGTGACACTCTGCTTCTTTATCAGACAGAATTTGACCGAATCCTATATAGATCACCAGATACCATTAGTATTTTTTCTTCAGGCTCTTAAGTTACTGGATACTATATGTTATATTCCCTTGAAAGGCTTTTTACGCATTCTCTCTTGCTTCTTCAGATTCATCAAATAATTTCATTGGATGCATCAACTAAAGTGTTTGTCCAACTCTTGTCAAAAGAGGGCCGCCTCACGCGCCATTTGCCATTGGCTCTGCCATCGGCACTTTAGGCAAGCTAGCGGCGAAAGTAAGTTCCAACTCACCTTGCTGAGAGGCATTCCTGCATAGCTCAGACAAATTGAATTCAACAAATGCGTAGTTCTCCCTGTCTGTCTCTTCTTGGGGGTTAAAACGGCAGATATTGCTATGGTCGGCCTGAATACAGATTTGATTCTCCCTATTTCCAGGAAGACCGATGACCGCTGAGTCTCTAGACACAATCTTTGAAAACAAAGATCAGCTATGGGTTAAGTCAAGACCTTAAAGGAATGCTTCAGGAGTATAACAAAAGAAGAGGATACAAAGACACAACACTACTCACATTATCAGGATTCTCAAATAAGGAAACAAATTTGTATTGCTCCAACTGTTGTCTCCAAGACTCTTGTAGCAGATCCGAGAACACAGAGTCAGGTTCAAGACTTGTTAGCCGATCGTTAACAAACTGCCCTGGTAGTAATTGGACAATTTTTGCAATTGCCATCCCAAAGTGCACTTTAGAAGTATACGTAGGTCCGGCGTGAGGAGTGGCAAAAAATACGAGTCCGTATCTTTAAGTAAGTAGTTTAGAATCTGATTGATCATCAAGGTTGGGGAAGAGCACATACGTAGCATCCTTTATTGCTGTGTAGCGTGCATTTGCATGCGCGTTAACCAGGGCCTTACATCAAGTTAGACTCATCAACAAAACTGATCAGCATATATCTAATTAGTTACGCACCTGCTTGATTAAAATACCACCTAAACTATGTCCAATAAGTATAAGTGGACGATTTGGGTCATCCACCCGCCTCATGAGGATCGACTCGAGTAACGCATTTGCCTCGAAAACGAAGGCATTTTTGCTCCCACCAAAAGCGGGGCTAGAATTGTACTGGTATATAAATATTCGAGCATTGGGCTGTTCAGATGGAAAGGCATCACGGAGCCAAAGGTGTCCGTCATCATTGGCAGGCTTACGCCATGTATCGAGAGCGTGCTTCGGATTATTAAACGGGTTCAGGCCATGGACGGCAACGATGCTACCGAGAGTTCAGCATGGTCCAAATTGAAGAAAGGAGAATGGATGAATTACTCACTCAACAACAGGGGATTCTTGGCCGTCATGACCGGAGCCATCGGCCACACATTCGAGTGACGGCTATATCTGCTTGTTAGAGGTTCGTTGAAACAGGTCAGATCTTTTGAGATTGCAATACCATTTTTGGCCATGTATTTTATGGAAAATGGATGTTACAGACACGACGAGTCACCCTTGATTGATAATGTTTCTGAAAATTTGTGATGTGAAGGAGCAGTTTTGAAATGACGAAGGGCAAAGCTTCTCTCAACCCTGAGGTTTGGCCAACATGCTGGTGTCAACACGGCAGCTTGCCCATACCTTCTTGAGAATGTGGAAGGCAAGCGGGTGATCAAATATAGACCTAACACAGGCGGATATTTCGAGTCCCTTTATTACATCACATTATTGAGCTACATTCCAGTTGCCTTGCATTCAGGCTTAGGTCTAGCCTCTTGTGACAGCCACAGTCTGTGTTGGGGGACGCCTCCCCCGACATCCCCAGGGAAGCAAGGATGACAGAGATCCTCATAGTTATAAGTAGCCAGATCTCCTGTATAATAATAAGAAAGCAAGCTTTTTGACTCGTGCAAACACGCCCCCACCATCAATCGTGAGGATTGTGTTCTGAGGCTGAGCTCCAACATCCACCGCATGACGCCTCACAGTCTGTTCGATGTTCAGCTCCTAGTCGTGGCTTTAGGCTCTTCTGCCAGTGTCTTGATCAGCGCGCAAGAGAGAATTGTCAAATACATTTCAGGTGCCTGGAAGAAATGAATCTTGTCGCCCCAGCTTTCTGAAGTCGGCTGAGAGTCGTTGGTTATGACGTATAGGCCACACGAACCTTCATGCCCTGCCTCTTCCGTAGATTTTCGTGGCGCCGCCTCTGTGACTCTGACTTTTATATACGGTAATTCACTAAGTCGTCGCAATACCATGTCTGTAAAGCCAATTTAGTCGCGCGCACGTTGTGGAAACTCCGATACAGCAATTGGACTATAGAGGGGATGTCGATAAGAATTAGAAGCCGCGGAGATCAGAATAGTTGTTGGCTGTGGGGTCTCTTGTCATAGTCTCGTGGGCAGCTATATGAACGATATTGCGGATGATGAATCACGTTTAGGCCCCACGGCTGAAATTGACTTAGAACCTTGCAATTACAAATATGCCACATGAACAAGCCATTGCCGAGATGCCGATAGCTATTAAATGGAGGATGTTCATTCGTTATGGGCGACGCAATTGAGCATCAATGGTGGCTGCAAATGATTGCCTTGCTTCTGGGTAGTGATAGTTTATATACACTCAGCTGTCACTTACAACACTATACACCTGTAGATGGAAGAAGCCATGAAACAGACATCGGTTCTTTGTTCTAAATGGTTTATAATAGCTCTGACATCATAGTAGAGGTGCATGTCTCACTTCATCCTAGATCCCGTTCTACACGAAGCCGCTCTGGCCAACAGCTTAGTCCCCACGCCTGTTTGCTATCATCTATGGGCTGCTAATACAGCACCATCCTGTCACAGATAGAACGTCAAAGGTGCTCAGTTCTATCAACAAGAAATGGCCGAAATCCAAGCCCACATCAAATTACCTGCTTCAGGTTGCGATGACCCAGGGCGTGCACGCTACCGATTATGCTAAAATCACGCCCCGTCGTCTCAAACTCTATTGCCATTCCGCGAGCTGATGTGCTAATACCCCACGTCGATCCCTTAACAACTACCATCAACGCTGATATCGAGGTTGGGCATAAGAGTCGGGTTGTAACACTATTAAATGTCAATTTTATTTACAAACAGAAATCGGTAAAGGGTATATTAAGAAAACAGTGCACCGGCTCTGTTTAATATTACAGGCTAGGAGAGGTTAGCGCCATGGGGTTAGCCCATGAGCCACATCTTTAAAAAACGGAAGCATATGCCTCCCTTTTTTTTCCCCTAAACATCTAAATATGGCA
This sequence comes from Trichoderma polysporum, assembly GCA_030278935.1. Classification (NCBI taxonomy): domain Eukaryota; kingdom Fungi; phylum Ascomycota; class Sordariomycetes; order Hypocreales; family Hypocreaceae; genus Trichoderma; species Trichoderma polysporum. Next base: position 72,514 of record JARFTM010000112.1, on the reverse strand, counting down.
GACTTCGCTCATTAAACAAGATCATAAGCGAGCTTCTCTTGGTTAAAAGGCTCCCCCGGTATTTAGCCATATTCCCTTACGCTGTTCCACTCTCCGTTTTGAACGGCCGTTCTAGGACCTACACTTTGCCGCCTGCTGCTCTGATTTTAACACTGACAGCTAGCATCGAAGCGCTGGGGAAGATATAATTAAAATCGCTTAATATTAATCATTTTTTCGATTAGGCACTAGGCGCATCCCTCCCATGAAACTTGACCATTCTTGGCGTATTTATATTCTCTTCTCCTACGCCTTTTCTTCTAAAAAGTAGTTATTGTTTTATATATCTTTTCAGTATAATTATTAAGCCAACTGAATTCCTAATGGCTGCCATTATTCCATTTGCTAGCGATGAAGAGTAGCTGCTTAATATACGTGTTTGAAGATGGACTTCTTGATTAGGAAAACAAGTAAACTGAATTGCAGTCTAATTGGCCCATAGAATTAGTGTCGCTCTCTACTCTTTGGCCTTGCGCTGCTCTTCCTTCTCCCTAGCGTTTCGACAGTAATGGCACTCGGTCTCAAACGATGGAGACCATGCTCTGCCGCACGCAGTGCATGTTTTCAAATGACCTTGGTTCATGCAACGAGAACCAAAGGATATTTGGATGCTTTTAAAGTAGTTGTCTGCTTGCCAGCCGCCTGCCTTATAGCCGGTTTCTTTGGTGTGTGCCGAACTCCCAAACCTCGGCGGTTAAAAGAGGAGCGCCAGTCCGCAGTACTTCAAATATTCTCATGACTGGCCACATGTTACGGCCAAAATCATATTTCACCAATCAACATCGACGTATTAAGCGCTTCACGACGTATTAAGCGCTTCAAGTTGCCTTTAAAGATATTCCACTTTTCCTCTCCATAACGTCCCGCTCCGATATCGTAGAGGGTGTCTAAAGATTCAGCGTCATTGCCTGCAGCAACCTGAACAAACTTACGACATATCTCCAAACGATTGTGGCGGTGTAGTGCGGCAATCCGAATTGCCTCCGCCATATGGGATTTCTCCGTGAATTGCCAGTCACCCGACCACTCAAGGGCTTTGCCTAGCTCTGTGTTGTAGTATGCTCGATATCGTCCTAGTGTCTCTGGAGAGTCCTCCGATTCGGCCATCTTTGGCCAACCATACATCAGAGGATCCCAATCGCGCGTGATCCATCCGGGGTATCTGGCATATCCCACAAATCGTGGCATTGTCTGGGCGTGGTCCCAGTCAATAAGTCCGGTGATAGTACCTTGGTCATCCACCAGGACATTCTGCGAGTCAAAATCGGGGAGACATGGAACAAAACCAGGCGGAGAATCAAGGGTTGGTAAGCAGTCTACAATGGCTTCCAACACCTTCGCCTCCGCTTTGTCCCATACATTGTCGTTGGAGCTTGCAATCAAATTTTCCTGGAGAAACGCAGAGGTAGAGTCAAATGGACCTGAAGCGGCAACCTGAAGCCTGCCATCTTCCTTTTCGTGCCAGTCATACAAAGGCCCAATGACAGTTGAGCCAGATCCGTCTTCCATAATAGATCCCATCTTGTCAAAGGTCAAACAGGAGAACTGAGCCATGGTCCGTGAGAGGCTTGTCAGGATCCTCAAGCGCAACTCTTCTCGTGGCAAGGTGCCTGAGTGGTCAAACCAAACCTCAGACACGGGTTTCCCGGGTATAAAGTTCATGCATAGGTACGGCGCACCGATCTCGTTGTTGTCAGTCGTGTCTAGGGCATATATCTCTGGCACTGGAATCGTAGTTTTGCTCCGAATGAGGCGTATCATGGCAACTTGTGATTCCATAGCGTGTGCCGCAGTCGGTGTCATTCCGGAACCCCAGCCCGTGGCAGGAACCCGGATCACGAGCTTGACACTCTCCAATTCAACAACATGAGTGATGTTATATGAGCCGCTAATTCATGCAACAAGCGTGCCACTAGAGTTTGGTAGATGCAGGCATCGGTTTGCAATGTTTGAAGCGAGAAGGACGAGAGACTCTGCCGTAATGGCCACGAGCGGACCAAAAGTTTCGGGGTCTGGATCATCCATGAAAGAGAGTGTAGGCACCGACGGCAATTGCGTTAGAGCGGAAGTGTAGGAGGGCGCTTTGAATGAGATTTGGGGTAGACGAGGTACTGGAGTGTTTGAATGTGAGGGCGTGAGGTTGGGAGGTTACAGCTGCAATTACCGGGCGGACATATGTGCGTCACCCCACTTCGCCTATTTTTGGTTGACAGCAAACCAGGCTGTTTCCAATAGGATTGTCCTCGATCATGGTTCGTTATGATGTGTTCGCCTATCGTCGTGACTATAAACTGGTGGTGCGCCGATAGAATGCCGGCATAATAAGGGACTCGTGAGGACAGTGTGTATCTCACCGTATGAGACATTACTCGCACGGGCCCGAAAACTTGCGAACTCCCGCGCGATGTCTATAGAGTACAAGCTGTGATTGGCTGTGAGAACAGGGGTGGTCGTGAACCAATGAGTCCAGCATCGATGGTATATAGGGGAGATACCCAGGGGCGAGTGTACTCAGGCTTGGCACAGTCGATGATTTCAAGCTTGCCGAGACTGTATAGAGGCCAATAGCGCATATTACAAAATGCAATAAGGAACATGCCTGCTATAATCTAACCGTAATGCCACCCCTTCCAGCAAGAGTGCTAGATATCAAGGCGCCGGGGACAGGCTTAAGGCTTTACTTGACCGGCAACGAGCCTGGTCGGTACATGTGCTTGAGCCACTGCTGGGGCTAAATGGGGGTAAATGGGAAGACGACTTGTCAGAGCCTTCTGCTTAGAATGTAGGGTATAGTGGTTGAGACACTACCAAAAACCTTTTAAGATGCCATTGATATAACTTGACGGCTGGGCGTGCGATACCTTTGGATTGATTCCTTATGCATAATTTAAGAGGACGAGGAGGACTAGCTTAAAGAGGCGCCGCAGATGGTAACCATCTTTCAGAACGCATACTTGACCGTCGGGGCTACAGCATCTTCAGAAAGCATTGTATAGTGGCTGTTACCGCTCTATATCTCAGGAAGCCTACGAGCGGGAATTTGTCTACGGCGGGGGGTACTTCAAAAACTCGGCTGCCACGGTTTACGTGCGGGAAGAGATTCCGCATTTTGGCAACGGAAATTCTGATGAGATCAGAAACAGAGAATTTCCTCTTCTCGAGCGTGCCTGGGTTTGCCAGGAGCAAATTCTCTCGTCTCGCATGCTCTATTTCTGCAATATGGAGCTATTCTTCGAATGTAAAGAGGATGCAGATTGCTAATGCGAGGAGGTTACGACTTGCTGGTTAATAAAGAAGGTGCTTCTTAATTAGTTACTATAGAAGAGGAACTAAAATGTGGTCTTTTCCTGGCCCAAATTCATAGAAGATTGTACCAAACTTAAGATAACATATGACAAAGACAGACTGCCGGCCTTCTCGAGCATCGCCAAAAAGGTGGCCCAACTCAATCCCGGTGACTACTATTTAGCCGGCATGTGGAATAGTACGCTGCTCAACTCATTGTTCTGGGTCATCGTTCACGAAAAACTTCAGAGGTATCATCTCGTCGAACCAAGGGCACCGTCATAGATTGCTGTAGCTCCAACTCTCCCCTGTAAACATTTACCCAGCCTTGCGGCTGTTATAGCTTGTTAGCGCAGGGGGGGGGGGGCATTTTCGCAGGGCTACTGACCAGTCTCTCCGCTAGGGCTTATCGAGTCCTAACAGACGAAGGAATTCGGAGAGCTTCACCCTTCTCAAGAGCTGACCGTGACTACGTTGCTTAGTATAGTTCTCAGTGACCACGCTGTGGCTGTTTTGCCAATATTAACCTTGGATTATGTACCAGCAGCTAGACGTAGGCGTGGGTTTCTATTGCTGAGTGGAAAGCTGTAAACTGCACTGGTATTTATAATGCCATGGGCTCAAAAGCGCCCTCCCTCGTCTCCAATCGTCCAAATTGGACCAGTGAGTTTATGCCGGCCAAAAATCTTGATTGCGTCTTGCAAAGTCCACTTCTTCCAGTCTGCATCGGCGTGGCGGCCGTACCATTCAGCAGCGAAATCCCAAATTTGCTTGACCGGACGCACATCTCCCTTTGCGATCCCTCTCGTAGCACACCACTCGTCCACCTCGGCTTCATTGCGGAATAGCAGCTGGACCGAGCAGGTGTAGATGGCGTTGTCCCAGACATTGGTCATGGGGATTGGAAAGTGTATCACAAAGTCCGTGTCCACCAGCTGTCCGTCGCGAGCCGTGATGGTCACTTCGTCGCCGATGGCGCCAGTCCTTGTCGTGAAGGTCGAGGTTCCACCTGCGAGGTGCATCACGCCGAATGAGCACCAGGCACAGTTCCCCCACCATTTGCGATCGCCCGAGGACACGACGCAGGTCGTGGGCGCTGCCGAGAACGGGTGGGCAACCCACACCTCGTCGGATTTGGGGTGCAGCACAACACCATGGTATTCTGCCAGAGCTCGCAGGGCTTGCTGCGCCGTAGCTACATCACTTTCGAAGCGGGTGGCGATCTCGCTGACAGTGGGAGGACGCTGGTTGTTGAGGAAAGAGGAGATGATGAATTCGTGCAAGCTGGAATGATCCATGATTGCAAACCAAACCCTGCGTACTGTACGTGGCTTTCGGATGTTGCGGCAGACTTGACTTGGATGGAATGCGGCAAGATGGGCTCTATTATAGTACTCCGTATACTTCGTAGATTCTGACGTGCGATGTATAATGTAATGTAAGTCCGAAGCCGATTCCGTGAGCCGTTGAAAGGCGCGCCCAAAGGCTGGAGTAGTGTGGAGAGACTAATGCATCTCCCAGGGCCGAAGGGATCCATTCATTAATCAAAGCCCATATTAAGTTATCTACCGTGGATCTCTTTAATGCTTGGCAAGCCATGAGACCTGCCGTAACAAATCAGCTGAAGGAGCTGAAATATATGCGCTTCTCAGCAGGTATCAATTCCACTAGATATCTCTGGGGTATTATTTGAGGCAATAAGGGGCTGGGTGTCTTATAAGGCCTTGCGTAAAGTACTAGAATAACGACAATTGCTTTTAAAGCCACTCAAAGCTTCCTGTATTGGGACCTTTACATCCTCATATGGACTGCCGTGTGTACATACCTTGAAGAGGCTTGAGGAAGAAGGGCGAGCCCTCTTGCTAGAGCACTTTCATCCCCCCCTGGCACTTAAAGCGAGATGTATCTTAACCACAGCCAATGCTAGAGCCTAGAGCAGTGCCAAGTCAGTTTAACCAGAGGCGAAATCGGTCAATAACAAGCACAAGGCGAGAGCCTAGCGCAATCGAAGTGATCCAAGTAACAATGCAGCCAAAGGCACAACCTAAATGCAGTAGATGTCACACATTAGGTCACATCATGACTTCAAAGGCATGCCCTATGCGATATGAAGAGTTCTTCCAGTTATCAGGATCAGCCCACAGAAGTGGTGGCACAGATAACCCAGACAATAGCAGCTGCAACAGTAGCACCAGCAGCCACAGAGACAACTTCAGTCCAGGCAGCTGTAGGTCAGATAGAGGCAGGTCTGACGACAACAGTTCAAGCACTAGCGGGCCACACAGAAGCGGGCCAGATAGTGGCAGTCCAGGAATTAGACGGATTAGCAGACTACGCGGCGGTAAGCCAGACACCTACAGTTGAGGAAGTTGCAGACTGCATAGTAGTCGTCCAAACAGTGGCAGACCAGGCAGCGGCGGCAGGGACAATGGCAGCGCCAGAACTCAGAAACGATGGCCCGCGGGCCATTCACCAGAGAGATATGTTAAAGCAAGGCAAGCTTGGTATAATGCGCAGCCTCGGGGCAGTACTAAAACTAACCAATAGTATCGGAAGGCAATAGGTTTGCCTTAACGATACGATAAAGTAAGCTACAAGTGGTGTCTTGATTGGAAACAGATGGGCAAGCAATGTATAATGCAGAAAGGTTGCAGAGACTGGAGTAAGGAGGAGATGATGGCGTATCCTGATTGGAGCTCCGGTAGCGGCCGAGATGGAAGGTAACCTCTTCTCGAAGAGAAGAGGTATGCGTGAGATCTGGGAGGCAGCCGCAGCGGATTGTGATGCACAAGAGGCATTGTATTCAGGTAAGTAGTTTACTAGGACTCATCAATAAAAAACGCTGGGCGGCAGTCCCCATTTTCAGATTTGCGCCAATAATTATTCGTGTCTTGTTTTCCGGTCCTTGCCGGAGTTCTATCTGTACATCATATTTCTTTATACGGTTTTGAAATATCCCGAGCATAGATGGGATTACCCTCCGCATTTGCATCCTTATCATTATAGCCATTCTCTTCCGCATACTTCCGTTTCTCCTCTCCTCTGCCGTTCATTTCCTCTTGATCCTTAGAGATGGCTGCCAATAAGATCTCTCAAGCACAAAGCAGTAAGTGATAGATGTATCAAATCGAAGAATTATGGATGCTTATGAGGGGGAGAGGGCCCACGATTGGCTCGCTCCTCGGCGTCCTAATTCTGGGCCCCAGTCTTCGATATAAAAGCCAGTAGGCCAATAAATTTTCTTAATTAGCATATAGCTCATATTACTACTATATACTTTTGAAGACACGTTTATGTACAGCAGAAATGAAGCATTTCCACGAATTGTGCACTGTTTGTTGCAAGTCTTCCTCTGAGCGAAAGACGCAAAGTCATCTCCACTCAGGCGGTCCATCCACCTAAATATGAACGCCTTACCAGTTCATACCGGTGATGGCATGATTAGCGTTGATAGAAATTGTAGCGCTGTATAAATCTCTCGCGCCATTAGGAGTGTTGGGAGTAGTACGGCCATGGAATACAACATTAACGCCATTAGGGTCGAGATCCAAGCCGCCGGGACCGTAGATGCCGAGGTTGGATATAGTCCTAGCCAAGATGCCACGGTTTGTGTAAGCTCCATTAATCGTAGATGAAAAAGCATACTCGATATCATAATCATCGCTTGAGTAACAATGAGCGCTATAAAAGAGAACATAGTTGTTGTTGGCAATCTTGTATAAGACGGGCGCTTCGACAACACCATCGTTGGCAGCTCCCTGGTTATCAAGGATAGTGCTGGGGCTATCCAACAGAGTCAAAGCATCGCGAGCCATGCGTTGGATCTTAATAGGCGTGGGAAAGTAAGAAGATCCCGAGGGTGTACCGCCCTGGCAGGTGGTGGCACCACCACGGCTATTGCCGTCAACCTTCCACAGTATCCAGCGGTTGACTCCGTCATCATAGCCCGAAGCGTCAATGACACCGCCATTGGCATCATCGCAGATAAGAGGGCTTGCTGTAGGGGTGTAGGGCCCCGAGGCAGCCGCTGATGTCGCCACGCCGATACAATGAGCACCATTGGTGTTCGTGCCTGTAAAGTACATGACATAGGTGCCAGCGTCCTAGTGAAGCATCAGAATCTAGTTTCCAAGAGTCAAACTACTCCTTACATTCTTCTGAACGTCTGGAGCCCAGATGCCGGCGCTAGCTCGAGCCCATCCAGTGTTAGGCAGTGCATCCTGTGCCTGCAACGCCCAGCCGGTAATGCCATCATTAGATACAGCAACAGGGATGTTCTTCCCTTGTGTCGAAGTAGCAAATGCCTTCCAAGAACCGTCGCCCCAGATAATCGAGGGGTCGGGGAAGTCACCCATGAAGGGGCCATGAAGCGTACGCTTGTCGTGTTTGCCCCCTACCATACTGATGTCAATCTTTTGGATGTTCTCGAGAGTGATGTTGGCAGAGGGAACTGTGTTGGGGGTAGCTGCAGCTGCAGTGAGCCCAAGAGCCGAAGCAATGACGAAACCCTTCATGTTAAAGACACAAGCAGACTATCTCAAGCTGATAGTTGGTATGGCTTTACACTTCAGAACCGAGAGAGACGGTGACCTTATATCCACGATTATTTGAAGCGCATTCGGCCCTCCATCGGAGGAACAATCCACATGACGCTGTCAAGATGCAACAGTACCAAATCTGTATAGTGATAAGCCTCGCCAGCGTTGCTTTTAGTCTACTTGGCGATGAGAAGGATTAAGATGCATGTATGAGTTAAGTGATGCGATTGGTGAAGCACATGTTCCGCACCAATGAGAGGAGCCAGAGAATGTTTGAACTTCCTCTTTGGGAGACATAGGTCCAAACTTGAGCAATGGTTTCTAAGCTACTATGTTAGGGGGTTAGGACGGGTATAATCATCGGTCTTGATGTTTACGGCGCGGTGGAGTTGTAGAGTCGTTGAAAGATGTCACGGATGTTTGTTGTCTCATAATTGAAATCAGAATGATTAATTGAAGCAATAGCCAGATGTCGCAATTATCAAGGCAACTATCATATTTATGATGCATAATGGTACATTTCAGGAGCTCTTTGAGTAAAACGTTGCTGCCTTGGAATCTAGCCCGCTTAGGCATGATCGCTGTGGCTAACAAAGGAAACTCAGTAGACTTCCCCTGTCAACCTATCTTGTGGTGAAACTTGACCATTTAATGCCCAATTGTTGATTTCATCTTAGCGCTGATTCGCATTAGATAAAAACAATGGCTACTCCTCTCAATTTTCTCAACTTCCTAGGGACTATTTGCGTTGGCTATATGGTGGATGCATATTCGGGCCGTTGAATTGGACGCATGTATGTATGCTAATTACCTCGCGACAACTATTGTTTGCTTGCCTACGATCCACATAGCTTTGGAAACTACTAGGGGGGTTCTCAAAAACAACCCAACTCCCATGTTATCTCCAAATCAACTTAATGACATTATGAAAAAATAGATAATAAATAAACAAACAAAAACAAATTATATATTAAACCATGACAAGTTCAACTGGGCATCAAATTCCACAAAGTGGTGACATTGTTTAACGCTAGTCTTTAGTATCTATGACAATTTACTAGCAATTCGTCCAGCTGTGATTCAAGCCAACCCAGCAGACTGCAGTGTCTCTTCAACTACCTTGTCGAGATCCTCACTAGGAAGCCCCAAATGAATCGAGTCTAATCGACTATTGTAGTCTCCTCCAAATCCCTCCCGAAAATGAGTCATGTAGTATTTATCCAGAAAGCTTTTCATAAAGTCGCCCGTTTTCAAAGCCTCTTCAGACTCTTTGAGCACATCTTCCACTGTCGGTGTTGTGATAGTCCAGTATTGCTCAGTGGTCTTCGTGGCTCGCAGAACACTCTCGAATATCTCCCTTTGCGACACGTAGAAAGATGAGACGAAGAATGACCTGTTGCGAAATCTCTCCAGCTCGGTCTCTGGAAGACTGAGTAGTTCAGCCGTCGCCTCGCCAGACCGCTTGAGAGTCGATGTGTTTATTTTAACGTTTCCCCCTTCCCAAAGTGTGGCTCTGCGCTCTTTAATCTGGATTCCCCAACCACCCACCGCAAGACTAAGATCGAGCCACGGGTTTGTTATGACGGCTACCCAGCTGGATCCGCCTAGCTCCTCGATCTGCCTTCTCCAGACTCTCTTTTCCTTTAAATGATCGAATTCGTCGATGACTTTGGCATCTGGGGCAGTGCCAAACTCCACGGGGAGCACCCACGGCACCTTGGCTTCAGCTGCGAGGCGGATGAGCCTTGGTCGGACTTCTGTGACGGTGCGTGGTAGTTGGAGCACAAGGACGTCTTGGCTGCGGATAGCTTCCGCAAGAAAGACTTCATCGTCAAACGAGCCTTGCTTCACTATGACCTCAGGAGGATACGAGGCAGTGGACTCAACGCGCTGGATTACAGTGACTGTGTGAATTCCCTGTGAGAGTAGGGCTGATAGTGTGGATTTGCCGACATTTCCACTAGCACCGACAAGAGCAATCTTGCGTCCCTGCTTGGGAGCCATCATTACATATGATTAAAAGGTTTAAAGAACTTCAACTTCCTCTGGGTGGTGAAGCCTCTAAACTTATAGCAAAGCATCGATTTAATAGTTCCGAGTCGAAAATCGGGGTTCGGCGTTGCTTTGTGAACTCCGGCCAAAAGATCAATAGGCAGGGCTTTTTCTAAAATCCTACCAACCGCCTTACTTCGTAATGTCTCCGGCGCCCCCCTGCGTGTTTACCACCAACACGGCATGACTAGTCGAGTCTATTGGTAATCCACTGCCAATGAGTGAAAGAGAGCAACTTACTGTATGGCGAAGCTTGTGCTTTGTCGTGGCTTATCGTTGCTCAAGCATGAAATCCCATCTCAGTCCGTTTCAGGAGTCACAGGACCAAATAGTTAAACGACTAGACTCTTTTTATTTTGTCCTAAACTTGAAGTATCGTTCAGTTTCAACTTCTCACTATGAATAGCTCTATTTTCAATATACGACCCCCGCTGTAATTAATCTTGTAGGCTTAACGGCCGCTTAACAACCGCTTAACCCCCGCTTAACGCCGCAGGCGCGCCCAAGTCGCTGATGTGACGTAGCTGGGCTGAGGATTTCATTAGATTACTGTAGTGATTTGTGTATAAGTCGGCCTAACTAATTGGCTTTGATCTTAAAGTGGATAGATTAGATATTCTCTGTTGAACAGGATTGTGCATAATGTCGATATTTAAACTCACAGCTACTAGGCGACTGAGGGCATGCCCGAGGCATATCGGATTGTTTCCTCGACCACCAGTGCCTTTGTCCGGCTGCTTGGAGCATTCAGGATTTGCATGCCTAAGTCGGCTTCGAAAAATGACATCCTTAACACCATTATTAAGGGGACCCCCCGCAAGGGGAGGGAGAGGGGCCGGGTCCTGCTGGTGCTGTCGAGTTTTGAGATCCGCGATACATCCGAGCTAGGGAGCTCTACGGCAAAGCTGCTCGGTCCGGTAGTAAGAGAACGAAGCTGTGCCTACTATCGGTGGATAAGCGCAAAGTCGGCTCTGGCACGCGTACTCAAAAAGGACAGCAACTACCAATCTAGGATCTAAAGGATGAACCTCTTGCTGTAGTTTACTTAGGGTGCCATCACTACTGTAAATTCGGATGGGCGAAACTGGAAAAGGGACTCGCCTGTGAAGATGGTTGAGGGGAAAGACCTAGGGCTGAAAAATAGTTCGAGGGTGGTATTCAGAGAGAAGGTTACGGGATTTTTAAAAGCATGAAATTGGCAATATGAAGAGACAGTCGGACTTACACGCTACAGCCACCGCATCTAGACATTGTTCTTTTCTTTATTGTAACATTGTCTGAAGAATCCGAATCGATATCTTCTCGGCAACTCGGTCATGCCTCTGAAATCTTGTTGTCGCAATGACATGGCTGTGTAACACAATGTAAATGCACGCCGTACTCTTTTCGGCGCTCCAAATCTAAACCGATATGAGAACTCCGGCTATACAATAACGTTGACTCTTCGGCTGGCCCCGCTGAAATACTACCTGAAGCTGGAAGGTTGTGGCGTCTGACATACAGCGGCCCGACATGGAAATCACGTTTGGATGCCGAAAACGGAAATGTTGAAGGCTGAGTGATGTTTGTCACCATCATGAAGGTATTCGGGGGGTTTCCAGACTGTGTCAGGTCTCGTAGCTGAGAGCAAGGCGGTAGTGGAAAGGAACCAAATGCCATTATCATCGACTCAGCGATATGGTGTCGAAACGCAGGCGGCGAAGTCTCATAGCCCATGATGACAGCCATGCAGTGTCTTGTTAGTGTTAGGTGTCAATACTCTCGTGCTGACAACTTACGATGGGTTTAGTTAAACTGCACTTCCCCAAGGTACAAGTTCATATGTACAGAGTCTTTTATTTAGCAGCTAGCTCTTATTCTCCTGCCGCATTTCCAAAGCAAGTAGCTTTATACTAACTACCAATACCTTTTTGACTCTATCCACTCTTATCTTGTTAAGTATACAAATTTTTATCCCCTAGGTCTAGGCTCTCAGTCGCTCGCCTCAGCCAATGATGCCATTACAATATGCTTATGAGGCCACAGAGACATCGGCCCAGATCCTGACCCTGATCTATAAGTACGCTCTCAAAAAATTCGACGACACAGCTGACAAGCTAGCTGCCGGTGTTCCCAAGTTTCTTACTGATAATGATGAATTCATTATTGAAGGCAAGCAGGTGGAGATGTGTCTCTTAGCATTCACCTTTAAGTCAGGAACCAAAATATACAAAGCTTTTAGTATTCTGCCTGGTAAGGCCGGGGAGCTAGCGCTCGAGCGTCTGAATACTATGTGTGCTCGCATCGCGGAAGTGTACCAGCCCGGCTCGAAGCTCTCAATCATTTCTGATGGATTGGTTCCCAATGGTATACTGCCCGTTCCACTCATGGTATCTGCCTGCTAATGTAGTCTTTCCACATAGACCTGCTGATGATCCAGGATAAAGATACCTAGGCTTACGACTAGGCTCTGTGCGCTATTACTGTCTCAGAGAAGTTTAACAACATTGACTTCTCCCGCCTCTGATACCTAGTTAACTTTCACCTCCCCGAGAAGCTGGAAGAGATTACATATGTCGCCAACTCGACTAACTTCTGATGATACCTCCTTAGCAAATACGTCAAAGATAATATTAATGTTAAGAAAGATACTGCAAACAACCCTAAATGATATATACGGGCTCCTGCAGGTTCCTTGAGTCTGATTTACAATACGTCTTCCCAGCTGGCACCAATGGCCGAACTAATAACGACGATAAGCGATACGTCCAGTTCCTGGCTAAGGAAATGCTGATCCTAAGATATGCATTATAGTCCAATTCGCCTCTGTTGCTGTATATTCCAGAGCATTGTCTCGTCATGATGGCTAATAAAGATCTGTTCGAACGGGCCTTTGCTGGCGCAGTGAAGGATGCCTTCCTTGTCATCTCTGTCTCTCCATCCACCCTTCTACAGGCGAGCATCAAATTTCCATGAGTCTACTCAACACAAAGAGCGGCTACACAACACCATGGCACTACAGCGTCGCTTTTATGGCGGACGGCTAATGGGTGAGCGCACTAATGGGTGACCTCCTAAAAGACTCTACGCTAAAGTCATCCCCAGCTACTCCCAAGCGATGAAAGTTGAGCCACTAAGGTTTTAGTTAATGGCCACTAGAGACCAAGCAGTATTGAGCTCATTGACTTTACAGCTGCGCGATAGAGTTATCGACCCCCTATTACAAGCCGATCACCCGCTGATCTAACCTTTGCGGAGCTTTAAGGAAACTAACTTCTCTCTGTGCTTTAAGTTGGCTCAAAAGTCTAGAAATACCGTAAAAAGAAAAACACTTTATTTTAATTGTAATAGTGTGGAAGAGGTGACAACTGCGCCGATAAACCTGTAAAAAGATTCAAGATTTGTCAATGATGCACAATGTGCTAGCATTGCCTCTTACGATAGCTTATAAGGCTGCGTTTGGCAACACTATTACATTAATACTTAAAGCCTTAAAATAAGTTTATTTATTAAGATCTTTTTTTTCTTTTTTTTTTCTTTTGCTTTTTAAATACAATCATTTATCAAATATTTAAGGTCTTAATTAAGTATTAATAAAAATAAAAAAAATTATATATTGTTACAACCCTGAGCAATGAGGTAATGGCGTCGTATTAAGTCATTAGGAGGCTGTACCAACGGTTTCTGAGTCTTTCCGAAGGATTCATCATGCTATCCTTCTACGCTGGATCACAATGCTCCCTGTCCCTCATTGTCTAATGAGCGAAAATGTAACAAGACACGCTTGATGCCGCGTAGGGTGCCAGCGGTGTTGGCGTCTATTTGCTTCTTGAACTTGTCTTCTCTGCTTGAACTAGTCCGCTACCATGGTATAGCTACATGTAGGCCGGTTGGGTAAGGCTGACTCTGTATCTTCTAGGCTTCCCGGGATGCTATAACCGGCACTGTTGATAAGTATGTTAATTCCTCTTTCCTCAACAACCTTGGCTATACGGTCCTGCATTTGCGTGAGATACGTCTAGATGAAGCTGGCTTCCACCCAGCTCCTCTATTTGCAGGTAGGTTTGCGCTACTGTGATGATATTCCGCGCTGTGGCAACAACCGAGTGACCTGCTTGGAGAGCCTCGACGGCCAGCTGAAACCCCAAACCGTAGGAGGCTCCAGTAAGGAAGAACAAATATTGTGCCACGACTATGGCCAAAGGTTATTGAATGGGTGCAGGATCTCGAAGGAAGTCGAAGAGGGGAATAGGTGGCTTTATCTCAAGAGAGAGCAGACGCTGTGAACCAAAACCACTTTTGTTCCAGGTCTAACTACTCCGTAGCCTGTCCAGGTACTGTAAGCTAACAGAGTAGCGCAAAGACCAGGAAGGATGCGGATCAAGACGGTATGAGCCGTATAAGCCACCCGTAGGACCCCACAGAACTAGTCTCAGAGTACCGAATCTGACACCCCTCTGCTTCTGACAGGCCACGCAAAAGTCGGGCAAATCGCGTCATGTGTAAGGGCTGATTCGAAATTACAAACGGCCCGGGCAAGCGCACGGAGTATCACAAAGATACCCGGAGATGGAGGATGATTAGATCCGCATCTAGCCCTAGTCCGCTTATTGGCTTAAAACTTGCTCTTTCGAAATTAACTCACGCACACTAAGCGCTTTGAAGGATGAATATGCTATACTCCGTATCATCGGACCAAATAGGCCAATAGTATACGTACCAACAAGGCCGCTTGCAAGGGTATTGAACAAGGCTTTATACCTTGTCTACTTTGTAGACTCCGGATACTCCACACTCGGCTACTCTGATGCGAGGTTCCATTGGGCTATCACGAGCGTATGATTTGGCAACCGTCAAATACAGTAGCAGCTTTGTGTATATCATTCTTCGCAGGTTTTGAAATTTAATTCAATATATAAGCATCACAGGTCTACGATCGAGTATCGAAAGTCGTAACTCTAATCTTATATGAAACTAATAGAAGAATTCGTTTCCCATCTCGCTTGAACTACTTAAATTACTTTCTTTAAAACAAATGTATAATAATATATTATGAATATAATTGCGTAGTAAATGTTCATATATCTTTAAAGCGATTACTAATTATTTCAATTTCAAGTGTAAAGAAATTAAGCTTTTCCCCATTGTAATTATGGTGGATTACTCCGTATAGCAAAGTAGAATGCAAACTTGACCTAACTTAACAACACTTTAAGTGCTATAGTCTACTATAATATAGTGGTTAATCTTTTTTTCTTTTCTTTTTACTTAAAAACTTAAATACGTGTGATAGACTTAAAGCTATAGCTCAGATATTTCTCCGGTAGTAAAGGGGTAATAGCGCATAGACCGGAAACGGGAATTTTACTACGAGTTACTTTGGGGCGTGGGTGTAAACTTTAAATCCGATCAGGCTTAGAATACGGAGTATATGCGGCAGTTAAACTGTCTCGGCCCTAAACTTCAAGTAAGCTCAGGGTTGCATTTTCATGCCCCCTTGTTCTGTTGTAAGAGAAGCAAGCGGGTAACAAAAAGAACCAGACCGCAAATTGAATACGTGCATACAATAAGACAATACCAGCAGTACTGCACGCAGTTTTTTAAATCTATGTGTGTATATCATTCAGATTTGTACGGCGGTTATTTGCCCAGTCTAACTTTTTGGATATCCACTTGAGATGTAACACGTGCGACTCATTATCTTGGTGATTGTGTATTATAAGCACGTAGAAGTCGTTTCCATACATTTTTAACAGTCTTTACATTCAAATGTCAAGTGCTTCATGCAACCTATGTGAAAGTGGTAAACGATGTCGAAAACACCCGAATCCGAGCAGGTGTCCGAAGCTCTCGATGGAAAACATATTGTAGCTTCAGAAGTCTCAGAGGAGCTTTCTTCAGACAATGAGAAAACCAGCGAAACGAGAAACGATACGACAGTCCAGGAGGAAGCTTTGGTGAGCGCGGCAGACGAGAATCAATACCCGACTGGATTGCGACTGGTTATTATTGTGGTGGCTCTATTTCTAGCAGTCTTCTTATACGCAATTGATATGGTGCGTAGCCACGCTTTGTTGATCTAATCTATATGGGCATCAAGTTCAAAATTGAAGCTATAGCTGACCGTTTTGCTAGACAATTGTTGCAACGGCCATTCCCAAAATTACCGATGATTTCCACAGTCTCGATGAGGCCACGTGGTATGGATCTGCCTTTTTCATGACGACGGCTGGCTTCCTATCAGCGTGTAAGCTACTTTTCAGGGCCGTTTACAGATGGAAACTGACATTCGTCCAGGGGGTAAGGCGTACAAGTACTTCCCACTCAAGCCCACCTTCCTCCTCGCTATGTTCATCTTCGAAGTCGGCTCTCTCATCTGCGGCGTTTCACCAAACAGCAAAGCCCTCATCGTCGGACGAGCTATTACTGGGGTAGGCGCAGCTGGGTTAGGAAGTGGAAGTTATACTATTGTTGGCTACTCGACAACGCCTGCGAAGCGTCCTCTGCTCATGGGCATTATTGGAGCATCTTACGGAATCGCAAGTGTTGTTGGACCTGTTATTGGTGGTGTTCTGAGTGAGTGCCTAACAATTCTTTAGCAATTCATTTATATCTTGTCTAATTCTACTATTAGCTGATCACGCGACATGGCGCTGGTGCTTCTACATCAATCTTCCCATCGGAGGATTCTCAGCGCTGATCATCTTCTTCTTGTTCACGACTCCAAAAGAAGCCAGGCCGGTTCCTGCAACTCCATTGGAGAAGTTCCTCCAGATGGACCCTCTCGGTATCATTCTCGTCATGGCCGCGACCATCTCCTTCATCCTCGCATTCCAATACGGAGGCCAAACGCACCCATGGTCAAGTTCCGTTGTTGTCGGACTTCTCGTCGGCTCTGTTGCAATCACTTTTGCGTTTGTCGCAGTGGAAATACTACAGACTAAAGATGATCGCGCAATGATCCCGCCACGTCTCATGAAGCAGTTCAACATTTGGTCGCTTTGTCTTTTCACAACCTTCAATGCCGGCACATTCTTCCAGGCCATCTATGTGCTGCCAATCTACTTCCAGAGTGCATATGGCGTCACCGCGACGGGTTCCGGTGTGCGCAGTTTGCCTCTTATTATTCCCTGGGTCATCGCATCTTTGGTATCATCTGCCGTCATTCAAAACACTGGCATTGCGAAGCCATGGTTACCATTCGGTGCTGCGTTGGCTACTGTTGCGAGCGGCCTATTTTACACGCTTGACCTTGGAACCAGCAGCGGTAAATGGATTGGATTCCAGATCCTTGCCGGTATTGGCTGGGGTTCCAACATTCAGATTCCCATGATCAGTGCTCAGGGAACGTCCAAACCCGCGGATCTATCCCTTATTACTGCCATTATTCTTTGTAAGTTAATAACATGCAGTTTCAAAGCTCTCATCGCCGTTTACTAATCACCAGCCATAGTCTTCCAAACTGTTGGCGGTGCCCTCTTCGTCTCAGCCGCTCAAGGATCCCTCGTTGCCAAGTTGATCTCTGAATTGCCTAGCAAGGCTCCTTCAGTAGACCCAGCCAAGGTCGTCGCAGCAGGAGCGACGGCAATTCGTGGTGTATTCCCAGCAGAAGTCATTCCTGGCATTTTGGAATCCTATTTGTCCGGCATCAGAGTTGCATTCGCCATCATGATTGCAGGTGCTGGTTTTGCGACTGTAACATCGGTCATTGGTAAGTGGAACAAGCTGGACAAGGAAGCCCTTAAGGGTGCTGGTGGAGGAGCGTAAACAAAACTATATAACATGTAGGAAGGATGGAAAGTATTTGCATCAAACGGAAACTTGGGCTTGAGGCCGGAAAAGTGAATTTTCATTGTTGTAATGCGCAGGAGAGGGCCGAGAAGCTGTGAGGCCTCTGGACCACATCCCAGCCTCCTGCTGATCGTATTCATCACATGATAGGACGAGGGTGTCATGACTAAAAGTTCAACAGTAACTGCTTTGCTTTACCAAATCTGCTAGGGGTGGTGTCAACAGTCAGGTTTGCGATATATATCCATGGATAGAGCGGACGAACAGATTGCCTGAGCAATCTGCTGGCAGTAAATCAACTAGATACTTCATTAATACATAACGCTACTTCTCCTCTCTAATTCATCTTCTAACTCTATATTGTATACCGAAAAACTGCCCGAAAATAAGCTCAAGAGTCGCTAGGAAGGGCAGGCCCATCTAGAATCCCCCAAGTGCAATACCCCTGGCAAGTAGCCAACCCAATGCAGGCATACTTATCAGGCCTAAGAGGGCTGTTCAGAGCCGTCAAAGTGCGCGGTTCCACAATATAACCAGCGAGAAGAGAGTGGAGAATGGGCTGGAAGCCGTTGCCGATGCTCAGAACGATGAGGGACACCGCTGACATCCAAGGAGCTGACGCAACGTAGGTGATCATGTTGCCAGCGACGACAAAGAGAACGGAGCCACGTCACAAGTACAAATAGTTTAAACGTCTAGCTCGTAATGTTTGGTGAGCAACCAAGACACTAGCGGCAAGAAAACAAGAAGGACAATCACCAAGGGGACTTTGGAGATGGTACTAAAATATGTTGCCTATAGTACACTGTTAGCATGATTGATACAGTAGTTTCAAGAAGCCGGATGCTTACCGTAGACAAGTCCCAATCAAATGGCTTCGTTACGTACTGAAGTATTTTCATCTCAAAGGTAAATCATTCTAAGCATGGCCGATATTGAAGACTTAACGCAATACATTATATTATAGGCAGACAACGGATCTTTATATCCCAACAATGATTGCAAGGCAATACTTCAAAACCAAAGATATAGATAACATCAGCACAGGAATGACGTTTCTGCATAGTAGTAGATTGTAGCTTTCAATACAGTTAAGCATAATAAAGATTAAAGAAGAAAAGTCACTCCCCCAATATAGCAAGGGTCTGCGATACTTGTATAAAAATAGGCTAAGTCTAGAAAATAAGACCAACGGGAGGCGAGTATTATATTATAACTTAAAGTATTTATAATCCCAACTGCAGGCCGATAGGATAAGGCACCCTTATACGTAGGAATTTCTGCGAGGAAAGCGCCTTCGGTAGAGCATGAAACTGGTGATGCTATCTGATGCGAACCCTAATGCTTATTCTTAGTAAAAACAGGTCTCAATCTCATGCTATGTAACTACTTCTTAATAAGTTTGGGCATGCTTGCATCATTTACCTACTCGTGTGATAGACTATGCACTTCCCTTGCTGCTAGAGAAGGATCGCAACTTTACCACTTATTGTAGCTTCCGTTGACATATTCTCGATATCACCTTGTCAGGAACGTTGCAAATGAACGAGTCAAGTCGATTCTACGACTAATCTGCCAAATATCTCTCTTATTGGACATTGACCGTCTTCAATTCCTCGTTTCTCTTCCATCATCATCGCTTGTCACCGACTTTGTCAGGCTATCTGTCTTTACCCATCCCTTCTGTGTTATATCAGTACTTCTTCTTCCCTCACGTAATCTTGTCTTCCCATCCTCAGCTGTTCTTCCATTTGACCTCTTGGTAATCTTCAACCCCTCCCTACGGATGCTAGCCAGTCGGACCCCCTTAGTCCTAGGAAATATCCTCTGCCTCAGACCTGTTCATGTTTTTTATCATTGACCTTGAACAATATGGAAATGAATCATCAGCGCTGTGCACTTGTGCAACATTGCTTAAGTTTGGTATGTGGAGAGAAAGGAAAGGATGCGAGCTCGGCTTTTCTGAAACGTGGAATTCCTATGACGGAAACTCGGGCGAGGTTCTCAAGAAAGACGATGTAGAACACCGATGAAATAAACAATTCAACATATAATACCATTTTGAAGTAATCTTACCTTTCTGATCTTCGATAGCGGATGAAGGGTAGAAGACTCGCTTCCTTTGGCATCACACCAGATACCATTCTATGCCATTCATCCTCATATCGTTGCTCTTCCCTTCCACAGTTCCTAACAAGTCGACCCATCTAATAGAGCGGTTCTCTAGTAAGGCCTCAGTTCCCGTACCACCAAAGCCTTTTTTTCTTTCTCCTTCTTACAGAAAATTTAAGGATGCTGGATAGCCAACTTGGGGTGCTGGATAGTCACTCCCAAAAAAAAAGGAAAGAAAAAAAGACCTTTTCTAGGGACGCTGTATCTAACTCGATTACACATAGACTGGATTTTACTCCACCAAAGCGACCCCCTTTGCGAGCCCTATTCTCAAAAATCGGAAGAATACGATTCCAATTTTGAACGCCCATTTACAAAAAATGGCAGACTTGGCTTAACAAAGAAGCTTTCACGCGAGCTCTCAATTTGACACTTCAGGGAGGATATTTCACTTACAACTATGTCACTCCATTCTCCCATTAAACGGGCCGTCCTGTGACTCGTATGGAGTACTTTGCCGCTGAAAGCTATGGGAAATACAAAGCTATTGCATTATATTAACGTCTAATCCTTCTCCGTAATGGTTCCCTTAATACAGCTAAGAGTTGTTGGATCGGAAATGCCTCGAACTTGTATCAGCTTGCACCACAAATCCTTGTGCCTTGTCGCCAAGGATAGTGTACGACGGCACTATTACCGCTACCCACGTCTAAGCATTGCGCAAGTCTACTCTACTTCCATGTACCAGGATAGATGCCTCACTGATGGGCTGTTGAAATATTTCTTTGACCTAAGGTCACAAAAGAAACCTCACTTAAAAACTTCTTATACAGTAGGCATATAATTCTCCTTGACGGGAGACAGACAGTTCCTGATGTCCTTAGTCACGAGTGTTGTGGCGGATTAGCTGGGTTTTCCATAGCTATCTTATCTATTAATGCTCTAGTTTAATTTGACGGCATATGTAATATGACTATGTATTCCTTTCTAAGACTTCCTTTGTAATAAGATTAGCACCGCCAGTGGGTAGTAGCGGTGTTATACTATGACGGAGGTAATGATTCCAGATTCAACATGAACTTTATTTACAGACGAATAAGGTAAAAATGGCCGGAGTGGAGACAACAATTACGCGGCCGAGTGGGGACGATACGGGACGATCAGGGGGAAAGAGTTCGGGTGGGGACAATCAGAGGTAAAACAACCAAGGTGAAGGAAATACAAAGGCTAAAGAGTATATCAAGGAGATTGGTGGCGGAGACAACCCGACTGGATGCCGTCGAGGCGCAACTCAAGAAAATTGATAGTTTACCGAAATGGACATGGAGAGCTAACTTGAGTGGGGGTGCAACTCAAATAATTGAGCACGAGACGGGCTGCTGGAGTAAATACTACCAGATGCGAAGATCAGTATCCGAGCGCAGGCTCCATCCTAACGAAGCCGCCAAGTTGTATGGCGACGCTGATTATAAGCGCCTCCAGGGAGGGGGATCAACCTACAGCTTCAGGTTATCTCAGGGTAACCGGGTTTATTTTGAGATGAACGAAAAAGAACATCTGGTCAGTGCCACTCAGATTGGAGGGCATCGGTAATGATCCCCTTTCTCTCAGCTCGAGGACGCATAAGTAGTCTCTCCTTCGATCGCTCAACTGTCTTCTAGCACATGAGAATCTACCAGTTGAAAGAGGACGCTATCTCAAATGTGCAGTCTCCGCTTGAAGGAGATATTAAATGCTTTAGTAAAAGGTGGTTGTAGATGGGGAGTCTGGCAATCAACCCTAATGCTGTTGTGGCAAAGGTAAGCTTTCGGCTAACTCCAAGATCGTTCTGAGATTTAAAAATTGCTCAAAATCTTCAATAATTTCATTCATATTATATACGTAAAATTTCCTCGGGCAGTCATATTTGTTAATTGCCTGATATTATCAGCATCGTCTGTACCAATTTGTTTACACGCTGTGATAAAATATATTTCATGAAATGATGACGATGTCCGTTTTATATCTTTACTTCCAATGCTGCCATTTCAAGGCCCGCATCAGTTCTAAGATTGCCATGTAAAGATACTTTTTTTTTCTAGCTATAAAAATAACTGCTACTCCCACAACTTTGCTACAAATTTTATCCCTGATTACCGTACTAGTAGGTGCCTATTTACGCTTCCATCTCTTGAGGTCTCACTCTTCTAAAGCCTTGGACAGCGATTTCTGAATCAATGAAGTCTCCATAAGCGACAGTATACCAACAAAGACTAGCACGGCTACGTTACCCAGATCAACGATTTAGCAATACTTTCAGCGCCTGCAGACAATGGCTTCGGTTCCAAGATATCACGCTGGGATTTTGCGTGAGGAGAATATTGCTCTAAGACAAATCTTGCGGTATCGCCTTGAGACCCTTCAGCCGTGTCCGCCATATAACGTACCCCCGATAGGCAATTATCTGCCAGGGACCTCCATAAAAGATATTTTACTCGTCTGCGTTGATGTCGATACTGGGGGAGGCTATGAAATCATTTCTCCAGGGCAGAGCTTCCACATTGGTATATCGATTTTTGACACTCGATGCCTCATAAAGCAGCCCAATAATCCTTGTGATTCCATCAAGTCTTTTCAATATATTAATAGAGATACACCACCCTGCAAGCGGGCTGCCAAATCTTTCCTTTTTGATGAGACTGAGTTGGTAGACCTCTCTGATCTTGCGGCGAAATTTTCTTCACTTACACAGGGCCGTGACTACATTTTAGTAGCGCACAGGATAGATGAAGATGTCAAGTTCTTGAATAATCCAGAGATCTCGAGCCGAGCTTGCTATGTAATGGACACAGTTAAGGCTGCACAGCATCCTCTGCAGCTACAATATCGGTATAGCCTTGAGAAGCTCCTCGACGAATTCAACATCCGCTACGCAAAGCTCCATGCAGCCGGAAATGACGCTCATTTCGCCCTTAAAGCTCTGTTGATGATTGCTGTTCGCGATGGTCGAATGGCACCCGAGACTATCATCGCCGCTAATGAAGAGCTATTTATTACCCTTGACGCAATTGCACATGCCCCGTGTGCCCTTCCGATTTGGGTTGAGAGGCCACCGAAGCTACCAAAAGTCAAGACGAAGCTGGGTGTAAAGGCAAAACGTCGATTACGAGCAGAAAGAAAAGCCGCTCGTCGGATACTCCAAGAGTTACCTTATGCCAGTGAATTAGACGAACAGGATGGCGAAGACGAAGAGGAATTGCTTGGACTCTTCCAACTATGATTTGTTCTTTTTTCTCAAAACACTCTCTCTGTTGTTCCTCGATCATGTTCGCGTAACGCTGTCAGGTTACCTAAAAGGTACCGGATACCCACTTCTTGAAACACAGCTTAGGCCATTGCCAAAAGTTTCTTCTACACACGACACTTTTGCTTCTCACGCTCAGGGGTATTAGGAGGGCTTGAGATAGTCCAATATTTCCTTTTCCTGTCCCCTGAGCTATCTCCTTAGCTGAACGTATGTTCTTCCTCAGAAACAGGACGAGCTCTACATCGTATCAGCTCGCAATCATCTTAGGGCATTCTCTTGGTATGTATAATTTGCTTTATTTGCCATCTCCCTAGCTATCGTGAAAAAGTATTCTACACTATTCGCAGTTTCCACGCTAGCTATCGCTGAGCCTTATTCTAGACAGTTGTGAGAGGGAAAATAGCCTTTCTTAGATGTATGACTTTGCCTTTACTGCCTTGCGACTTTTGATATATTAATAATTGTCGTTTAAAGACTTTCCACTAACGAAAGTACCGCCAGTTATATGAACAATAAATCACAAAATCTGCCATATTCACGATCCATAGCTAGACCCCTTAACGAAATTGGGAGTTATTCTATCCACGACACCTTCTACGTAAAGTGAGATGAGATTTTCCCGTAACATTTTTTATTTTACTTTAGCATTTGTGTATGCCTTATGTGTATTTCTATCTTATGACACAGTCACTGTAACGTTGCCTAAGAAGACACAGTCACTGTAACGTTGCCTAAGAAGTTTTCACTCGAGTTACCCACAAACACGGTGAAATCTCCAGGCTCGACCACATATTTCATCTGACGATTCCAGAGACCCCAATCTGTAACCGCAAGGTCAATCTTGACTGTCGTAGACTTGCCAGCCTTGACAGTGACCTTTTGAAAGCCCTTGAGCTGGTATCGTGGCACATCCACAGACGCAAGCATATCCTTGACGTAAAGCTGTACCACCTCAGCACCGTCAATCTTCGACTTGTTTGTCACCTTCACGGAGACGGTTACAGTATCGGAAGCGGATACTTGAGATTTGGAGACGGAGATGTCAGAGAACTCGAACTGGCTGTATGAGAGGCCATATCCGAATTCGTAGAGCGCGGTGGGGACTTCAAATACATAAGTACTGCCGAAGACAAGGGTGCCGTTATCGTACACATGTCCGGGATTGGAGTTCATCCGCGCAGAGTTGAGGTAGTCGTAGTAGATGGGTAGAGTCCCAACATCATAGGGGAAGCTCACAGAAAGTTTGCCTGAAGGATTTACGTTGCCGTACAAAACGTCTGCGAGAGCATATCCGCCCTGTTCGGACTGGTAGAACTGTTGCACAAGAGCAGTCGCCTCCTCTGATATCCATGGCTCGGTGATGGGTTTCCCGGAACTGTAGACAACGACAGTGGGCTTTCCGGTCTCGATGATGGCCTTAACCAAGCGAGGCATGGCACCGACAAGGTTGAAGTTGCTGACATCGATATGCTCACCGGTGGTCGCGTTATAGCCCTCCCAAAGCTCATTCTGGTCTCGCGACCATGTACCGACAATGACGACAGCGACATCCGAGTCTTTGGCGGCGGCAATAGCCTCGTCGAAACCAGACTCGTCGTTGGACCAGCGCTCGCAGCCCTTTGCATAAGTGACTTTCCCTTTGCTAACAGATTTGATGCCGTCAAGGGGAGTGACGCCCCGGGTCATTGCAGTGTGAATCACATAATCTCCGTACTACACATAATCTTGAATCAGGACAACATTCTGAGCAAAATAGAAAAAGTTAATGTCAAGCATTTTACTCACGTTAACATATCCATGAGCCATGGGACCAATTACAGCGACATTAGCATTCTTCTTCAGGGGCAGAACATTTTCGTGGTTTTCAAGGAGCACGATGCTCTCTGAGTCAAGTTGACGGGCTATCTGCTTATGCTCTTTTGTGTTAATGTATTTGAAGATGTCGCTGTCAGCAACGCCAGTAAATGGCTTCTCGAAGAGGCCCAGGGTGAACTTTGCGCGAAGCACGCGGGAAACAGCAGTATCCAAGATCTCCTCGCTCAGCTTGCCGGATTCAACAAGGGTAGGGATAGATTGGAAGCTATAATATCCACCGCCCATTTCGACATCGTTGCCAGCGGGTAGAGCCTAACTAAGTTAGCATTCTTTCTTTTTGGGCTTCCAAATCAAAACCACATATGGCGTACCTCAAGAGTAATGCAATCGTTATCTACAGGCCCGCAGACAAAAAAGGCATTGGAGAGGCGAGCAGTGCCGCCAGCATCGGAGGTGACGAAGTACTCATAGCCCCATTCACCGCGAAGGATATCGGTAAGCACCTCTGAGTTTGAAACCATAGGGACGCCGTCGTAGGAATTATAAGACGACATGATAGAAGTAGCACCGCTATCAATGATGGCTCTCTTGAATGACGGAAGATAGAGGGACCGTAGTTCGCGTTCGCCTCCGTGTACTGGAGAAGTGTTGATGCCCTGCTCGGGCGACGCAAAAGCAGCCTATTAAAAAGGAATAAAAGATTAGCTGAGTCTGTTAAAGGCTAGATGAGCGAGCATTGACATACAAAATGCTTGACTGTCGCCGATACACCTTTTTCCTGAAGCCCCTTGGCAAAACTATATGCTATCTCTCCTGCCCTTTCACGAAATGTTAGTGAATGGCCGTCATGTAATATTATGGATGAAAATAGCGTACAGATAGGAATCTTCGCTGAAGCATTCCTCTACTCGTCCATATCTCAACTCTCGAGCAAGATCAGCCAGTGGTGCGAAAAGCTGGTTAACTCCAAGAGCTAGACTTTCCGTCGCAATAGCGTTTGCCATTGTCTCGACGAGGCTGGGGTTGAATGAACATCCTATGCCAATAGGGGAATTGAAAATTGTGGCATTCAGCCCTAGAAATCCGTGAAGGCCCTCGCTCTGAACAAAGGCCGGAATGCCTGGAGGATGTTAGTTGGAGTATATCAAGATATATCAGCAATATCGAGGCTGACCCAATTTAGTTTCGTTGATCAGATATTCTTGTGCCAACTGGGCAGCCTTCTTGACCGTTGTCATGTTTGTATAATAGCCAGTCCAGACCGAATTGGCTCGGTACTCCATGTTCCACGCAAGACCCGTTTTGTTGAATGTGCCATAGGTGAGGTCGAGATAGTTGGACATGTCGCCTTGAATCAACTGAGCCATCTTCTCCTGGACAGACATGCGCTTGAGCAGGTCCGACACTCTATCATCGATAGAAGCGTGAGGATTCTTGTATAATGGCTGGTTTGTGGTAGCCTGGCTGGCCACCGCCAGGACCGCAGGACAGAGGCATGCTGAGAGCTTCATTTGTCAAAGTAAGAGGCAAAGAAAGCTATCAGCGAGAGGTATAACCAGAATCCATATGCATAACCTCGCAAGTTTAAGTGCGGGCTATTTATCATCTTTTCTCCACGGGTAATTAACAGCGCTCTGCCAGCAATTACTGCGATCAAGCCGTTTGCTTTGCAGTCCAACGTATGCGTGTTGCCATTTATCCGGAGGGGTTGACCCATTGTCGGATTCCCCGTGATGGAGCCCTGGACTGGTTTTCATACCATCTGCAGACTTATAAGCGTCTCTTGACCATTTGATCTCCAGGGCTAGCTGCAGGTTTCACATAAAGAGCACTTCATGTTTTGTCGTCGTCTATAGCGCTTGATTACCTCGGCCGACACTACCCCGAAATCTTTCTGTGATACGTCATGTCCTCGACTATTTCTTTTTGAGCAGTGCAACGTCGAGAAGATTTGATGAGTAAATAGTTCGTATATAAATTCATAGCTAGTCGACAAGAAGCGTTGGCGAAAGATGTGGTATTCGGCATCGACTTGAGTCTTGTTCTTTACTGACTTGTCCCCAGTTATCGTCAAAGCCGCATTCGCGCCAAGCGGGAGTATAGAGGGCGTTCGAACGAAATCTGCGGCTCATACCGGTATTCTTCGGAGACAGGGCATTCATGAAATCGCGGTAATATCCAACCTAATTTGCAGAGGAACTACGTCGTCAATAGGGTACAATCTCGAGTGTTGTCGCTCCATGTTCGAAAGGAAGTATTAGCGGCGGCTCTCGTCTGACAATCTGGCTTCGGCTGCTCATATGTATGCTCTAGCTGGAAAGACGCTGCTTAAATCCTTGCCAACTATGTACGTCCTAGGATTGAAAGGGCTTTAGGGCGGCATGTAAGAAAAGAGGATGCACAGCGTTTATGTAAAGAGCCGAGGGGTAAAAGCGATCAAGCCTACAATCATGTATTAATCACCTCTTGTTCATTCTGTTCTTTCTAGCCTATTTCCTTGTACTCATTGGATTCACCCATTAAATTACCTCGCTTACATTTACCACAGCCTAAATTTATACAGAAATTCGGAGACATGGAAGACGGGAAAACGCTTTGTGAATTAATAGTACGAAATCAATAATGCCAGTACAACTTAAGCATAACCATTAAGCGCACTACAGCAGTCGGTTGTATCTCAACTTTTTTCTCTAGGGCTCGTTCAGATATGCTTGGCTACCCTAAAGTTGGTAGCAACGCGCCAATTTCTCATAATTAAAATGATTGTAGGCATCTTCGTAACTGCTTATATGATTATTATCTAAAATCTTATAGATAGATGGCATTTGTTATATTTACAAGGAGCAGAGCAATATGAGAACGCCATAGGCGCTTCGCCTAGTGTAGACACTAAGCGGGACAACGTATCTCACATTGCGATGCATTTGGCTCATGGCGGGATTCTGCTCAAACGTAATACATCTATCACAAATGAGAAGAATTACAGTAAAAATGCAGTCGAGGACTTTGATAGCAGAAACAAACGAAACTTCTAATTCCCAGAAAGAACCTCCATTGTAAATTTACCGGACTTGAATTCGCCCGGCTTACCTAGGCTAGATACAGCTCGCTTTTGTCCTACAGTATGCACAGCAGGATGGTAGTCGTAAATAGTGGTTTAATCAATTCTAGTTCAATGTGGTAGGATAGGTATATCACTGCGAGTTGGACACTGAAATGAGCATCACGGCGGTGCCAATGTCTCGTATGCCTGGGTCTCACCAACAATAAGGCACTTCAGCTCTAAGACGCTACTCCGTATGAAGTTTGAAGCCATTCGGCTGCAGACGTGCAGTGGATAAGAAATACTTGAAGTCTGCGTTAGGCTAATATGAACAAAGAGGTATCCCGTATCCGTTATGTTGCTACGCCACAGTGCGGCAAACTTTTCTTAAGCGTTATGCTCTAGTTCTATAGATGCAAGTTGTATAAATAGTCGGCCGCGCCAAACAATAATTCGGAACTTAGAAAGCAGTAGCGTATCTATGAACTGACATAGCTATTCTCTTCTCGTGTAGAAATTTCAATCAATTACTCGCTATTCCCACATCCATCCATCATTCTGCGGCAGCAACACATCATGATGAACGGAGAGTGCTCACCAGAAGCGACTAGCAGCGGTAAGCCGCGTTCGAGGCAGAGGACTTACAAGCCGCCACCAGTCCTCGAAGTACCAGATATAGATGAAAATGGGCCAGAGAGGAAGAGAATACTTAATGTGCTAGCACAGCGCAGATATAGTCAGTACAACTTTGTGCGGCGTACACCCGAAGGCAATGGCCGACTTACTTACACGTGAGAGGTAGGAGAGAAGAAGCGATTGCGGCGACACAAGGGGAAGGGCAAAGAAGGGGTACAGGAGGCCGAAAGGGATGTCAGAAGCGAATCACTAAGTGATCGTGAAAGAGAAAGTGAAGTTGAAATCATCTCAGCTTCCAGCCAGTCTCCTGCTACTGATAGTCTGGGGGAGATGGACTTTGGTTTAACCGGATGGGCTACGTGCTTGGTTAACACTAGTAGCAATAATACGATAATGTCTTCGCTGCTTCTGGATACAAGTAGTATTCCTAATTTTACATCTGCGACAATTACAGATGAATGTTCTGGGGAGGAAAGCTTCATTTTCAGTAATGACGAAAGCCTGGCTGGGAATCTGACTGGCATGCTACCACCGAATCTGGTTCCACCACAAAGCTGGGACAGCACGTCTATTTCGTCTTCAGACGGAAGCTTTGCCGACAGCTATCTCCTACCTGTTCATGAATTAACAATCTTGAGGGCTATAGCGAGGATAGCAGAGCGCATCGGCTGCAGAGAGCAAATATGGAATCTGGAGGCCATTTCTCCGTTCAGCCAAGGAATAGCCACTCCAAGCGAGCAGCTCCCTAATGCTTGGAAACCAACAGCCTCTCAAATTCTCGTCCCACACCATCCGATGTTGGACTTTCTGCCATGGCCGGAGGTTCGCGACAGGGTGATTAACATATTTTCGATGCCCGATGAGATGCGACCTCCTAATGCGATGGGCTCGCTTGCCTTGGTTAACTTTGCGTATGACTTTGAGAATAATTCTGAAGGAGTGCGTATCTACGGCGGTGATCCTTATGACCCCAATAGCTGGGAAGTGGGCCAAGTGCTGTTTGAACGGTGGTGGTTCATCTTTGATCGGGATGTAATTGAGAATAGCAATC
The DNA here is from genome assembly GCA_030278935.1 of Trichoderma polysporum. Classification (NCBI taxonomy): domain Eukaryota; kingdom Fungi; phylum Ascomycota; class Sordariomycetes; order Hypocreales; family Hypocreaceae; genus Trichoderma; species Trichoderma polysporum. The sequence continues at coordinate 42,887 of JARFTM010000112.1, read as the reverse complement.
GCTGGCGCCGACTGAGGGGAGCACCGCCGTTAGCATTGAAAGGGACTTCGTGTTAGGGGCTACCTTGTACCGATTGAATTGTTCCTGCTGGTTGATTCTCTTCCACCCAGCCAGAGAAATATGCATATCGAGAGAGAGGGGGGCAGGGATTGTGTGTAAGGTGAGGAGCACAACAGCTTACTCTGCATGAGACTGAGGGACATAATTCGGCTAGCTTAGACAGTTCGTGTAATACTCATTATGCTCTTGCAGGTCTTCAACTGTAATGACTTTCTTTAGTCTACCTCATATGAGGTGTCACGGAGTGATGCTACAACGAAGAATTAGTGGATATGGAATGGGACAAGTTGTTGAGTGTGAGTACGACTGCCAGATTAAAGTTGAGATACTGCCAGACATTGCTACCCTGCATGTATGTAGAATTTCGTACGGGTCACCGAAGCCAGGTACATGCAGTGACGAGGCCTGGTCGGAGAATTCTGTCGGTGCATTTTGAAGTTGCATCGCGTATTACTTACTGTACAGGGTTGCCTGTACTCCATATTACTCCGTAAGACACTACTGCGGGGGTTCGCACTGAGTGTTTCCAATAGGATTACTTGCTGCTTGCCACTGGAACACAGAGATGCTGCCTACCAATAATAATATGGAGAGCCTGTTGTGAGAACCTAGGTAGTCAAGGTAGTGTAAGCAATGCACCGAGGTAGGTAGCCTTGCCGGTTTTTTGTGGGTGTCTCAAGGTAGAGAGGATGCGAAGGATGCAAAGCGGAATTGGAGAGATGTTTGTTACACACTGTATTAATCTCCCGTTTTGAGTTTCTGCTTTTTGGCCGAAGAAGAAGCTTTGGTGCCTAGGTAATTAAGGGTTTATTTTGCCTTAAATCTGACAACCTAGGTATCAACATCGTCATAGATGGTGTCATTCCAATCAAAGAACCGGGAATCTATAAACCCCAACGCAGGTACGAAGTAACTAATTATGAACGCATCTCAGTGCTTGTAAATGAGGCAAAGGGTGACGATATTGCTGGGCACAGTATCTGTCATGCGCAGTCAGCGTTATGGTGTAAGATGCTGTCAGACGGAGTACAGCCAATGTACAGGGTACTCCCCCATATTTGCGACTTTTTTTTTTAAGACAGTGGGAAAGGGGTATTATTTATTTGCTTCCATGCTTTGCTCGCCAATTGACGAACCAACAACAGGCTAATATGGATGGAGGTACTTGGTTTGATTTTCCATCTCTTCAGGAAACCGTGCTAAACGAACTGCATCGTCTACTACCATCATGTTACTACCTGTAGGTTACCTGTATCACCTGTATCTAAGTAGTACTCCGTAGTATGTAATGTTATCTGGTAATCGCTATCAGTTTGTTATAACTTAAAACTCGGGGGTTTTCCCCTCATAGAAACAAAAAGAACACCGTCACACATGGTCAGCAGAAATATATTGGATACTCCTAATGTGTGCTGTGCTCTGGTCGTATTCGCCTTTCTTCATTCTCACTGCATACGAGCATCTGCAGCGTTCCGTGCCAAACAATTGCTGCTGCTGTATCCCGCTCGGACCCCGCATAAGTACCTACGCACCTTAGCCTACCTAGACCTACATGTTAGACTTGTTGGGATTGCTTTACATCTTACATGCGCAACAGCCCTGCCGTTCCGTCTTTCCCTTGTGCTGTTTGGCTGTTAATCCTTGACCTGTTTGCCCATTAGTATTATCTAGGCAGGAGATACTTTGTAGATCCTTCTCGAATCCCATACTTCGTACATACCTACGGAGTACTTGTACAGGCACTAGCATGTGGCCTTCCCTCAAACAATTCAAGGTGTCAGCTTAGTACCGTACTAAATACCTAGGTAGTAAAATGCGGGTACCGTGTACGTATCCGGTACCTCCCAATTCCTAGCTGGCGGTGACCGCAGTTGGTCCAATCACAGCCCCGCCATAATTCGGAGAACCGCCTCGCATCTGTCATTCATGGTTCCGCATACAAATTTCGGCCATATTTTGTTTGGACGCTTTTCACTTTACTTTTAATCGTGACTCCCCCTCTTTATTCTCTCCCCTTGCTGTATTCCCATATAGCACCTCACAATTGTCCTGCGTATTCCCTCATTTTCCGCCCTCTTCCGTATCCTTACTTTCCCTGTTGCCTTCTGGGAATCTCTACGAGCGAGTCGCTTGAGCCTCTCCACAGATTTGCGATCCGCACTCGGCGGCGTTGGTCGATTTTGGTCCTTGTTGCGAAAACCGCTGCGACGCTGAAGGCCAGCTGTCTCTTCGAATTTGCGCCCGGCAGCTGTGTTTATTCATTCCGTCTTCAATTTGGGAAGCTATTCAGATTGCTCCAACTCTCTTCTTCTCTCTCGCTGGCCAATCCTCCGTCTGTGGTGAGTTCCTCGGCGATGGATCATATTCGTCTGGCCTTTCATCTGCTGACTCTCTTCGCCCCCTGTAGTAGCAGAAACCCTTTCGCATGAGCAATTACATTGATTCTCTGCAATTCGAATTTCCAACCGCCTTGTCGCCCATCTTCCCTTCCTGCTGATTACGCTAGCATTGCCCTACTCCCTCCTGCTCGCCCAACATGCATATCAAAAGTTTAGTCTCCGATACGGAGAAGACGAAGGCCCCGTCCTTCTCCTTCGAGTTCTTCCCGCCCAAAACCGCCCAGGGTGTCCAGAATCTTTACGACCGCATGGACCGCATGAACAACTTTGGGCCCAAGTTCATCGACATCACATGGGGAGCCGGTGGTGGTATTGCAGAGCTGACCTGTGAGATGGTTGTTCAGGCCCAGGCTGTCTACGGCCTGGAGACCTGCATGCACCTCACCTGTACGGACATGGGACTCGAAAAGGTCAACGATGCCCTACAAAAGGCGTACAAGGCCGGGTGCACTAACATTCTCGCTCTCCGCGGCGACCCTCCTCGTGATCAGACGTCATGGACCGCCGCCGATGGGAACTTCCAGTATGCTCGCGATCTAGTCAAGCATATTCGCGATACGTATGGCGACCATTTTGATATTGGTGTTGCTGGCTATCCTGAGGGCTGTGATGACAATAAAGATGAAGATGAACTGATTGATCATCTCAAGGAGAAGGTAGACATGGGAGCTGGTTTTATCGTTACTCAGATGTTCTACGATGCCGAAAATTTCATCCGATGGGTTGGCAAGGTCCGCGAACGAGGCATCACCATTCCCATCTTACCTGGAATCATGCCCATCGCCACTTATGCTAGCTTCATGCGTCGTGCTAAACACATGCAGTGCAGAGTGCCTCCGGAGTGGATGACCTTACTCGAACCAGTTAAGAATGACGATGTCGCCGTGCGTGAAATTGGCAAGACGCTGGTTGCCGAATTGTGCAGGAAGCTTCTTGCCAGTGGTATTAACCACCTCCACTTCTACACCATGAATCTTGCTCAGGCAACTCGCATGGTCCTCGATGAGCTTAATTGGACCCCTTCGGCGGAACGTCCTCTAAAGCAAGCCCTCCCCTGGAAGCAGTCCAAGGGCTTTGGTCGGCGCGAAGAGGATGTACGCCCCATTTTCTGGCGCAACCGCAACAAATCCTATGTCATTCGCACCCAGGACTGGGATGAATTCCCCAACGGTCGTTGGGGTGACTCTCGCTCTCCTGCTTTTGGAGAGCTCGATGCCTATGGTATTGGTTTGACTGGCACCAATGAGGCAAACCGCAAGAAATGGGGTGAGCCCACTTCGGTCCAGGATTTAGCCAACACTTTTGTTCAGTATCTTGAGAAGAAGATTGAAACTCTGCCATGGAGCGAATCAGGCCTTGCTGCCGAAGCCGACCCCATTAAAGATGACCTCGTGGCTCTCAATAAACGAGGCATTTTGACCATCAACTCTCAGCCCGCCGTTGACGGTGCTAAATCCAACCACCCAGTTCACGGCTGGGGACCTTCAAACGGCTATGTTTATCAAAAGGCTTACTTGGAGCTGCTCATTCCACCTTATCTCTTGGACGAGCTAATTAGCCGTCTTGATGACTTCCCTAACTTAACCTACTATGCCGTTACCAAAAATGGCGAGCTCAAGTCCAATGCACCCTCAGACGGCCCCAACGCCGTCACTTGGGGTGTTTTCCCAGGCAAGGAGATTGTGCAACCTACCATTGTTGAGTCCATCAGCTTCCTAGCCTGGAGAGATGAGGCTTTCCGACTGGGTGTTGACTGGGCCCATTGCTTCGATGCCCACACCCCTAGCCGAGCGCTTATCGAGGGAATCATGAATGAATGGTATCTCGTTAACATTGGTGAGTATTCTATTTACCTATTTCTTTCTCTCTTGCTTCAATAGACTAACCAAGAGAATTTTTTGCCCAGTGAACAATGATTTCCGCGAAAACAGCACCATCTTTGGATTCCTCCAAGATCTTGTGGTCAAGGACCTTGCCGTTCCTGTCAACGGCGCAGCCTAATTTCCACCCCACGTAGCGAACAGCTTTGACGAATTGGTTTATTCGCACATTTGGGTATTACTTTCTCTATGACTTTAATTACCCCTTTTTTTACAGGTCACTTTCTATTCTTTCAACTTCATCTTCATATCTTGGCGCAGATGACAAAAAAGCGGCGTTTTTTTTTTTTTTGCACAGAAGGCGGAGTCGGTGTCTTTTTCAACAAAAAGTCAACACCGAAGTCCATTTTGAAAATGGGGATAAATTTTTTTCCCGGGGCGGTGGGCGCAACGGGAACGGAACCAATATCGGTAACAATGGTCGAAATTCGATCCACTGGGCATTGCTGGTTCACATAAAACAAATGGCATGGAGAGCCCGGTTCTACTTTGGAATTGCATATATTATATCTCAACGATACCCCCGCCTGCGGACAATTTTTTTTTTTGGTTTTGGTTTTCCTCTTTATATGTTTTTTATGAATAAAAGAAAAGAAAAAGATAGATACAGGGGCAGAAGAAGGAAGCAGCGTTATGGAGGAGAGGGGCACTAAAGAAACGCTGTGAAGGTGAAGGAAAAGGAAGATATTCTAGGTGAATAGGCATGAGGTGGCATACATACGTATATAATCAATATATGTATATATACTCATCTGTTGGCATGTGGATGAATGAATGAATATATTGGATCACGGCATGGCATATTAAAAGCCGCAATTCTTTTTCTCCCTCGTTTTCAATCCTCAAAAGTGTGAGTTTGTTAGCTATCATCAGAAGATGATACAAACTTCTAGCCAAAAGAAGTCAGTTATAATATTCCTTCCAGTCTTGTCCATTCACTCTAAGCAACTTGATTTGCCCCTGAATTATATACGCAGCTCCATTAAAACCTTGGATCCATATTCTCTATTTGCGTGTCTGTGTTTGTACATCCTGCGTCGAATCTCTCTTGCATCCGCGCTTGCTTATGAATTGCTCTCGTTCTCTCTTCATCTATGTACCTCACCCTTCAATCATTCCATTCTATCCCCAATATCATATCATTCAACCCAACCCTCTTCATCTCCAACATCATAATCCATATCGACCTGTCTCTCCTCTCGCATGTGCTCCCCTGGTGAGCCAGCGTCCGCATCCCCATCATCGTCATTCATCCCAGCCATGGCATCGCCATCGCCAAGATCCTCATTCTTTTTGGAAGAGCCAACTGGTGGTAAGGGGGTGTTGATCCAGGAGAGATCGAGCGTGCCGCTAATTCCGGGTAATTCTTTGCCGTGAAGGCTGTAGTAGAATTTCTCAGCTGTTTTGCGATCTTGGAAAGAGACGTGTGTGACGGTAGGTGTGGTTTCCACAGATTCAAACTCGCCTAGGTTCTGTGACAAAGAGAAAGTTAGCAAGGTGTTTCTTTCATTTTTTTTTTTTTTAAAAAAAAAATGTCCTTTTTAGGGAACTGTATCGATTTAACTTACCAAGAGGAAATGCCGAAGCGCCTCATCTTTGTCCGTTGGGGTAAAGTCCACGCCAGTGACAGCCAGCTTCCGCGGCCGGTTGTCTAGTGAGTACTGTGCATAGGCAGCATGTCTTCCCACTTGACCCCTGAACGAGCCACGGCCTCGGGGCGCAAACCCTCGCTCACTACCTCGTCCACCACGTCCCATATATCCCCGTCCTCGTGAGCTGTAGCCGCTCCCATCTTCAGTTACATCTGGATCGATACCGAGAATCTTGGCCTCCTGCTCCAATGCTGCCAATTGAGCACGTAACATATTTGTCGATGACGAAGACCCTGAAGCTTTACCATCGGCCGTCGCGCCACTTTTCTCTACTAGCCTCGCTTTCAATCTCTCGCTCTCTTCTCTGTGTCTTGCCAGTAACTCTTGTTGCTGTTTCTCCAACTCTTGACGCTGTCGCTCGAGATCTATTCGCTTAGCCTCCCTCTCCTGGTACTGCTTCTGTGCTTCTTCCTGCTTCCGTTGAAACTCCTCCATGTCAATTTCAACCTCAGGCTCTGCGGGAGCAGAAGACCCATCGCCGTTGATTTTGGATAGTCCACCATCGCCATGTCCTGATACTGAAGACGGTAACTTGGTACCCTCCTCTTTGTACCAAAACACCTTGACAAACCTGTTGTCAAATATGACCTTTGGCGATCGATATGCCGCATTTGCTGACGCCCACTTGTCATATTTCACGATTGCCAGGTGCTTGTATGGCTGCATCGAGACCTCGACAATCTCGCCAAACTGCGAAAAGAAAACGCGGACTTCGTCTTCATTGAAGTTCTCCTCAGGAATATTTTCCACAACGATGGTGCTCTTGGAGCGATCATGGACTGGGCCCTCTGCTGAGAAAGAGGCTCGAGCACCGCCTTTCTTCCCACTACGGCCTCCGCGACCGCCACGACCTCCACGACCGCGACCACGGCCCATCATATCCATTGGGAACGGATAAGGATTTGCCGCATGTGCCGACAAGCCAAGCACAGCATTGTTAGGATCATACTCTATAAAGAAAAAGAAAATGAGTTAGTTGAATGTCTGAAGCGTCTTGATTTCTGGTTAAATAATTTTCCGTGATACGTACCCTCGATTTGAGACAACATATTGGGAACATAGATGGAAGAGTTCCCGTGGTCATACATGCACTGATTTCCACGGGAACAGTACCCTTTGGCATCAAAATCTCGGCAACGTCCTCTCCGCCGCTGCGAGTTCCTCCCACCACCAATCGGAGGCGCCTGCGCCATGAATTCGGCCATGCCAGGATATGGCATACCCATAGCTTGCATCTGCATGATGGTTTCGAGGGCGCTCTTGGGATCGAAGTGTTTCATGCCTGGCATTGAGTCTACGGAAACGTAGCCCCCTTGCTGACCGCCCATCAGCGAATCTTCCATTCTCCCATGGTTCGAGCCTCGCCGAGGCTGCTTGTGACCCCTGCCATACATAGCCGGTCCCTCGTGTTCGCCGTCATCTTGTAATCCTCGTTTTCTTGAGCCAGGGTGGTATGGCGCACCGCTTTGTACGCTTGGTAGAGTAGGGAGAGGAGGAGCTGCGGTGCCAATGGCATTGGTAGCAGGCTTGGGGGGCGGCGGAGCACCTGGTCGATATGACTTGTACGCGATCGCTTGGAAGACATCATCTAGGAAAGCTTTTGGATCTGTAGCTCACGAGAACCAAAGTAGTTAGCACGCCATTTCTTCGTTTCCTGCCTCTGCTATACTTCGAGCGCGTCTCGCACAATGACTCCAACGAACCTTCAGTCAAAAAGTCGGGAATCTCAGCTTCGCAAAGCTCTCGCACCGATCCAGCGTCGCCGTCGTGTTTTAGCAAGGCAATGACATAGTCGGCAAGCACATCGGAATCAGCATCTGATCTGTAGGAGAAAAGGAGGTTAGCAGCGCAAAGAAAAGAAAAGAAAACCGGCAGGTCGCAGGAGTAGTAGCGCGCGCGTCGCCGGTTGCGGGCAAACAAACGTGTTCTCGATGCGCTTGACAATCCATGTCTTCAACTGCGGCGCATCTTCTTCCGGGAACAGCATGGCTCGGGCTTGGAAAAAAAAGGAACGAAGAGAAAGCCGTAATCAATGATGCATGGACAATATAGTAAATGAGTAATTGGACTGTATAGCCTTATGCGCGAAAAAAGGGGAAAGGAGAAAAAAAGAAAAGACAGCTACAGAGCTCGTCTTTTTTTTTCGGATATGTATGAGTGAAGTGAAAAGAGGTTGGTTGAATGTTAGATTTTCGATTTGGCTAAGGCTACAGGAGAGATGCAAGGCAAGGCTGCGCCTGACGATGGCCGAGGGAAGGTCCCGCTCAGTGGCTTTTTAAGTGGAGACTTGTCACTTGCAGCGCTTGGAGACTTTTGCATCAAAGTTGACGACGTAATGGCTATTAGTGAATAGGCTATATATTAAGCGGTGGCTGCAAGTAGATACTCTTGCTATTTGAAGACATTCCTATAAAGATTTAGCATCAAGTACATTTACGTAGTGTCCTATGCATTTTTGTTCGCTCCTTAATCTGATCATTATTGCTACTCACTGACTTCCAAATCAAGCTTCTAGAGCTCTAAGATAAAGCTCCCTCGCTGAAAGATTATCTACAAGCAATGACCTCGTTTTCCCAATAAGAATATATGTTATATATACGAACAAGGAATATTCAAGTCTGGCCACAATACTTCACTTCATCACGAACGCGCATATAGATTAATGGTTTTTGTTCTTTTTGAATTCTCATAAATTTCATTCATTCGACTCCATCTGACACAACTACATGCATGAAAAGCCGCCAAGTGAAGCTTCCCTTGATTATGGCCTCAACCTAGTATCCACGCGTATTCCCTTTTTTTCTTTAACGGGGTGGTATTTTTTTTTCTTTGTCATTCAACCGTAACCCTTTATCTACTTCTTAGATCAGCGGGGCGACGAGCTCCTTAGTATAGAAGTAGTGGCCTTCAATTTTCGCTAGAAGCCGGTTGACACATTGTGCCCATTTCGACACGAATGGTAGTTCTATCGGCAAATAAGGGAGCCGTTTACAGCTTGTCATAGTACTGGAAAATGAATTAGCATCATATCTGAAAAAAGGCGAGCAGAGTGGGTTATATCTTACGTTCTCAACACCGGGAACCTCAACCTTGATACCCTTGCGCTTACGCATCTCGGTAACAATGGTACCAACCTTGGAGGTGGACTCGAGAGGAGAGCCACCGGGCAGGACCTGCCAGTGAGAGAAGACGGACTGGGGGAAGGCCTGGCCGGAGGTGGCCTGTCGCAGGTCACCGTTGAAGCCGAAGGACTCGAGGACGGGCAGGTAGGCCTTGATGTTGAAGAGAGGGGTTCCGGGACGCTGCTCCTCGTTGAAGACGTGACCACGTCTGCGGGTCAGGACACCGTAAACACCACCCATGGCCTGCTCAGGGACCTGAATCTCGACCAGGTAGACGGGCTCAAGCAGAGCAGGATCAGCAAGCAGAGCAGCGGCATACAGGACACGACGAGCAGTGGGGATGATCTGACCACCACCACGGTGGATAGCATCAGCGTGCAGAGTAACATCAAGGACGTTGAAGCGGATGGAACGCATGGGCTCCTCAGCAATGGGACCCTCACGGGAAGCCCACTGGAAACCAGAGACGACGGAGTCCTTGATTTCGTTGAGGTACTGGACGGCCTTGGTCTGGTCAACCAGCAAGTTGGCACCGGTACCATCGGGACCGAAGGTCCAGATCTTTCGGGCGTCGGTGACATCCCAGCCGAAGTCGTCAGCCAGGGTACGGGCACGAGCCTTGAAATCGTCACGGGGGTGGACCTTGCCGTTCTCAATGGCCTGGGACAGCTCCTCGTCGATGGGCTCAGCAACCATGTACAGACGGTTGTGCTTGTTGGGGGACTTGGACAGAGCAGTGATGCTGGACTTGCCAGTGACAGTCTCACGGTACTGGACGACAGGGTCGGAGATGATGAGGGGAACACCGGCGTGGTCATTCTCGAGATCGTTCAAGCAAATCTCCAAGTGGAGCTCACCGGCACCGGCAACGACGTGCTCACCAGACTCGGAAGTGTAGGTAAGAACGCAAGGGTCGGACTTGGACAGACGCTTAAGACCCTCAACCAGCTTGGGAAGATCCTGGGCGTTCTTGACCTGGACGGAACGACGGACGACGGGGGAGACTGAGAACTTCATGACCTTGAGGTTGTGGGCAGTCTCGCTGGTGGTCAGGGTACCAGACTTGAGCAGGAACTGATCGATACCGACCAGACCGACAATGTTACCGGCAGGCATGTCGTCGATGGGCTCGACCTTGCCACCCATCATCAGGACGGTACGCTGAATAGCCTTGACGAAGAGATCGTCCTTCTTGCCAGGGGTGTAGTTGGGGCCCTGGATGCGGACCTTGAGACCGGAGCGGACAACACCGGAGAAGACACGACCGAAGGCGTAGAATCGGCCCTTGTCAGAGGTGGGCACCATCTTGGAGACGTAGAGCATGAGAGGACCCTTGGGGTCACAGTCACGGATACCAATGGCAGCCTCGTCGTCCATGGGACCCTCGTACAGGGTCTCAACACGGTAGCGCTGGGCAGTGACGGGAGAAGGAAGGTGAAGGATCATCATCTCCAACAGGGAGTCAGCAGCGGGCAGGAAAGTTCGCATGACGGCCTTGAGCAGCTGCTTGCCCTCCTTGCTCCTGTCGTCGGCGGTCAGCTTGAGGTTGAGCTTCTCAAGCAGGGTGGCGATCTCGTCATTCTTGAAGTTCATGACGGCAGCGAAGATCTTGAAGATGGGGTCCAGGATGAACTGGTTGAAGGCACGCTCAAGCTGCTTGCCCTCGTGGTTACCGTTCTTGGTCCACTTCTTGGTGGCGGGGTTGAAGTAGTTGTCGCCCCAGAGACGCTCCATCATCTTGCCCTTGTCAACACCAAACTTCTTGGCGTATCGGACGGCAAACTGGCGGACGGTGAAAGCCCAGCCGTGCAGACCGGAACCGAAAGCGACGGTTCCCTTGTAGGGGTAGACCTGGAGGTCACCGAGTGACTTGTCGAGGTAGGTGGAGATGATGACGTTGACGGACTCGATGGTACGAGAGAAGGACTGGTACAGATCCTCCTTGGAAACCTGAAGCTCGAGAAGAGCACGGTCGACCTTGTTGATGATGATGACGGGCTTGATGCGCTCACCAAGAGCCTGTCGGAGCACGGTCTCGGTCTGGACGCAGACACCCTCGACGGTGTCGACGACGACAAGGGCACCGTCAGTGACACGGAGGGCAGCAGTGACTTCGGAAGAGAAATCAACGTGACCAGGGGAATCAATCAGGTTGATCAAGAAATCACGGCCGTCGGTCTTCTGGTCGACAATGTCCTTGATATCGTCCTCATCCTCGAGCTGGCCGTACAGGGAGATGGCAGTGGACTTGATGGTAATACCACGCTCCTGCTCGTCGGCACGAGTATCTGTTGCTCGAGCATCACCAGCCTTGGCAGTGGAAATGATACCAGCCTTGGCCAACAGGGAGTCGGTCAGGGTCGACTTGCCGTGGTCGACGTGGGCAATAACGGACATGTTTCGGACATTGGTGGGCTTGTCCATCAACTTCCGGATCTCGTCGACTGTGAAGCTATCATGGGGAAGCCAGCGGTCAGTAACATGGATCTAATAGTGGCTTAACTCCGAAGAGAAGACGGGGACCGGTGATGGAAGGGTAGATCGCATCTCAGCTAGGTATTGGTGATGAGAGAGCGCTGGAAAGGGAAGAGGAGAAAAAAGTTCGGCGGCAGCGGCATAGATGGGAGCGTCTCTGGGACCAGACGACAGAGAAGCTTCACAACCCCCTGCCAAAGCCATACTAAAGGGATACAAAAGACGAGAATGGTGAAGCTCAGAGCTAATAATAGGAATGCCAGAAAACAACTTACTTCACCATCTTGGCGGTATTGCGGCTCGGGGCCTGCCTGAAAACTTGTGTGTGGTTTTGTTGGTGTAGGAAGAAGTAAACGAAGAAAAGAGCAAAGCGGGGTTGAAGATTTTGACCCCGCGCTTTATGCTCAAGTGGCTAACTGCTACTGCTGCGTAAGCACAAGCGTTGTGCTTAAGAGGAGCGAATAGCTAAGGGAGACACAAAAAATTTATGAAGAGAAAACAGCGAATGGATTCACTGCTGCTCTACAAGAATTTTCGATGGGGAAGAGAGGAAGTGGGTGGGTTGGGAGATTTAAGGAAGGGGAGGGAAAGAAAAAAAAAAGGGAAAATCGGGTGGTGGGCGGAGAGGCAGTTTGGGCGCTTGGGACTACGCACAAGGTTTAGGTGAGGCATCACTAGCATGGGCAGCTTTGGGCTGGGCCACTTTAGCGGGCATTTTACTGGACAGCTGTGAATCCACCCAGCAAAAAAAAAAAAAAAAAAAAAAAGTCCAGTGCGTAACACACAAAAAAAGGGCAGAGCACGGAGTACCAGCATGGAAATTTTTCTTACATCTAGTGGGGGAGACACCACGAGGAGGAGACATTCACCGCCAGACGATGGAACGATTGGAGTGTATTAGTGGGCACATTCGCTGGAACCAGCACGACTTAACGCCGAAACATAGTCACCGGCGTCATTTCTCAGGGCTCTACGGCAGCTGTGACTGGCCAGAATTGCTCGAAGAGGGTTAGTCTTGCAGCTATCCAGACAAGCTGGGCCGCTAGTAGCTGCTGGGCAATAAAAACTTTTGGCAGACAAGATTTTTTCTCTTCCTTTTTTTGGAGCTGCTCCAGAGTGGAGGGCAGAAGCCCTCACGGTGATACCACCTAAAACCCGTCGTTCGATTGCCATGGCTGGAAGCGGAAGCTGGGAGGCGGGACGGGCCCAATGCTTATCAAGAGCGCAAGTACATGAAGATGTTCTTTTCTCATGCTGTTACTGTAGCAATTGCTAGTCTGTATACCAAGTACCAAGTGGCCGTACCCAGCAGGTCGTAGCAATAGATACAACTTGAGGCACCTCCTAGATCTATTATTCAGCCATTTATACATCGTAGAGAGACCTTTGAAGCTCTCTCTCTCTCTCTCCGTTGAAGCTTTCTGCTATCAAACAGAGCAAAGGACTCCTCGCCTGCAGTATTTCCACTCCTCGCCACCCGCAGCTTCAGCTTTGTCATCGTATGTTCCATCAATCCCATCCATTTATTCATTCAATACGGCAAAAAAACTTGCAACAATTAATCCGCAGCAAAATGGAGCTCCCAAGGAGGGGCAAAGTGGGCTTCTGCATCTCATGCTCATGCTCATGCTGTCAGCCGCAGCCCTTTGATTGGCCACTTTCTTGCGCCTAAACTGCCCGCCACTCAATGCACTTTATCCATTAGACCTACAGGTGCCTTAGGTAATACTAGCTAGAGCTCTTCCAAAGCTTCCACTCATGCATATCAAGACCACACATTGACTCCATTCAATTATACTACAACTACTATATCCAAAATAGCTACATTTACTTTTTCTTATTTTTTTTATTTTTTTGCCTCTCATTCTACAATACTAGTCATCCGCCACCCAAACTCTCAACAGAAGAAAAAGAAGAAGAAACAAGAAAAGAATAGCGCCATACTCCTTGCTTTAAGTTACTCAGCCCCAAGTGACTCACGCCGACGCCTCTATGACGATCCCAAAATCCGCGAATATGCATCTTCCACCTCTCCTGCCAACTCTAACAGCGACACGATGACAATCTGATGAGTCAAGTTCGGCAGCCTATCTCTGTGCAAGCCAATCCATTCCAGCGGTGGCGTGGCCTCTCCCATGTCTCGCAGTTGTGGCGTTTCGATGATGGGAGGCTCCAGAGCAAGATACTCATATTTGGACTGTGGCACATTCACCTCGGCCGTAATCTTTTGCTGCTCGCCGCCTTCTCGTTGCCCTTCTTCAGCCTCCGGCACTCCAGTAATCTTGACTGCCGTCAGGGGTAGCTGCCGACCCCATGTCTCCTCCAGCGACTTGTTGTGCTTCGCCCACATACCTCGTATGTAGCTGATGCGAGAATAGTTCCATCCGACCTCGACCTTGCCTTCAAAGGCGCTCTTGAATAGGTAATCAATATGGTTGCTGTTCGGCGTTTGCCATGTCTGCATTGCCGCTTCAACCCTCGGTACTTTGAGGATTGTGCCACCTCGGGATCCCGTTGATCGCTGCACCACATCTTCCACCGACATTTCACTGAGCGTCTTGGGTGCTTCGATGTGCCTAACCCCTGCCAATCCGATTCGAAGCTGTCCCAGAGTCATTCTCAGCATGCTATGGATTCGTCGCTGCTCGATGCTTGCGGCAAACCGCGCGTAGGCATTCAGCGCCTCCATCTTGAACACCTGATTGTCGGAAAATGTGCTTGGGAACACTCCCAAATTAAGTGCCCGTAGAGTTACAACCACATCCGTGTCGAGAGAAATCGGAGATTTCGCCATGGTGTCATCCTCTGGTAGCTTGGGGGTCCTCGTCGCCACCGAGACCGATTGACGCATCACCGTAGATTTTCGCCTCATAAACTTTTCAATCTCCTTAAGCGATGACTCAAAATTCTCTCTCCTCTCCTGCATCAGTTTCGTAACAGCCTGGTAAAGGGCGACAGCTTGAGCGGCTGATGTCGCGGTGCCAAACACCTGCACAGCATCACCGTCGAATATCGCCACAAGGCGGTCTCCTCTACTATCGCTGCTCTCTCTCACATTGTACATCAAAAACTCCAACGAGGTGATGTCTGCAATTAAAAAGGCCTGGTAATCAAACGCCGCCTTGACACGCAGTTCGTTGAAGGCAATGGACGCTTGCACCAGGGGAGTCTCGTTGAGCGCTTCCTCACGCTTCGGCCAGTGGATCGAGGTCCGTAGCCTGAAATGCCGTAAAGCAATGAATCCGCTCAAGCGACCGGTACAGTCAATACCAATTTTATCAAAGCCGAGACATAGATTTTGCTCCCAATCCGACGTCTTCTTAGACGATACCCAAAATTTACTAATCTGAAAGACAGATTTGCCTATCGCCTGCCCCATATCAACGCTGACATCTAGCGCCGCGATGGATATCGTCGCCGTCCACGGGAAGGCCGCCGTGGCAGCAACCTGCTGATACCTTTGAACCAAGTGACCTTGCGATGTCTCCGTAGCTAGCTTTGCCACTGGTGGTGTCGTATCTGCGCTTCTCAAGTCCTTGGGATACCAGATTTCACGGAACAGCAAAAAGTCTTGTACCTGCTTGGCGTTGACCGAGATTTTCATGGGGCTTACACTCAGGATAGCCGAAACACCGCTTGTACCGCTGACATGCTTGCTATTCATAAATGAGAGTGTAACAGTATCAACTTCGAAGCTTGCAGTCGACTCTCTCGAATACACATGCTGTACCGAAGCTTGTGGCTTATTAAGAACACCAGATATGGCAAAAAAGTTTCCGTGATCTTTTGAAGAGACCGTATTGAGCGTAAAGTAAACGTTTTCAAAGCTTGTCGTAGCGGCAACACGGGCTATGGGCTGGCAGCTTAATGAAAATTCCTGTCTGCAGATACGCAGGCCCAGATTCAGTTTGACGCGACCCAGTACTGCGCTAGGGTCTGCAGTGAGGATATTATCCTCATCTCCAGATTTCTCCGGCTTCAGTTTCGGCGGTTCGGGCTTTGAGGCTGGTTCAGTTTCGGCGTCGCCGCTCACTACTTCCTTCACACTCGCCATAATATCCATAATGAGCGGAACGACGGATGGATAAAGAATATTGCTCGAAGCATCAATCTTGACTTCACCCGACAACGCAGGATCATCTCGGCCATTGTCTCGGTATTCTGCCTTCCACGCAAGCCCAGGACTACGCAAAACCGCGGCACTTCCTGAGTCATCCGTACTGAACTGGCCATATTTCCCTGCAAGAGATGGGCGATCACTTCGCGGAATCCGAGCAGCGTCATGAGCAAACTTCGCGCTTGTTACATAAACAACCGCCCCTGCAAAATCAGCGTCAATAAGGAGACTCTCAAGCCGTTTGTTACCAAAGATGCTCTGGGAAGTTCCAGTTGTTGGTGCGCTTTCAGGCTTCTTATTGTTCTGTGCCACCCCAGTATTCCATTGCACTGATGCCCTTCGCACGTTCTTTGCTGACAATGATATTGATTCAACTAAGTTGGCTGCCGGAACGATGAAAGCCGAAGTCAATCTCAAATCCAGGGATTCTCCCGCAGCTTGGAATGCCAAACGACGAGCGTCTGGTGTGGAAAAGTAGGCAATGTTGAAAACGATTTGTGGAAGAAGCGCTGAGTGCACAGATCTGATGTTCTTGTCCTGGCCAGGTGGTACCGTTTGAAGCTGAAAGTCTTCAATGGCCAGTCTTGCAGATCTCTTGGTTCTCGTACCGAATTCAATTAGCTTAATGGACAGCACCAGATCCTCTTCGTCACTATCTTGATGGCCACTCTCGTCTGCGACGTTCCAGGAAGCACGAATGTTTCGCAGCTCGAAACGATACACGACTGATCCCAAAATGGAGTCGAGAATATCCGTATACTCCGGTAAGACCTCGTCGTCGTTGATAGAAATGCGGGGCTTGGACTGTCTGAGTTTCCTCAGGTAGTCTAATTCACGCGACGTGTCCAAGTCCTTTATCTTTGTTCCAAGATAGCCCAACACGTCGACAGCCGTAGAAATCGATCTCGGAGACATGTTTACGTCAAAGTCGTCGCTCCTGAAGTTGAATGACCACTCATCTTTGCCATCTTCTCCAGGGCTCGAGCTGGCAGATACCGTAAAGCTTGCACCAAAATTACCACACGATCTCATATTACCCTCTGTTCCTCTTTTAATGTCAAATCCAACATGTCTAAGGTTCAGATGTATCTCTGGATATTTGAGAATAGGTTCGTGTACTTCATGACGATTAGAAGCCCGCAAATACGCTTTATCCATGGAAAAGAGTATATATGCCATTGACTCGACATCAGACTGCAAAGACGTCTTGGACGCAACTTGCAATCCTTCCAAAGTAAGATGGACAGCGTATACGAAGTTCGAGTTAGATTGCTGTACCTCTTTCGTTTCGCCAGTTCCAAAAATGTCTTCAATATGATCTTGGATGACTTTGGATTGCAGTTGTACCTCTTCGATAGCAGTAGATATCTGCGGTCGGTTAAGTGCCGTGAGAAGATTATATATTGCCGAGGCGTCCAATCGCATCACTTCAACAGAGCAAAGCACGTTCAAGATAGTCTCCGCCTTCTGTCCTTGGCTCATCGTGATACGTCCATTGGTAGGTGGTATTTGTAAAAGAGAGATAGTACGAGACTCGTTTTTGACATTCATTTGCATCTCGTGGGAGTTTTCTTTGATGTCAAAGTCAAAGATGATTTCTTTAGAGGAGTTTGCCGCACATGCCGCCCGCGCGACGACACCAGAGATTTGGTACGTGAGAGACGGTACTAGAGGTAGCCTAATTTCGTAAGCGTCTAAGAACATGGCAATGTTAATCCTGAAGTTTAACGGGCGATCGGCCGTCTCAGTCGGAGGAGATTGTGCCTTTGACAAGTCCGGGAGCTGTGTTTTCAGACGATGGAGCTGAGCGATCTCGTCTCTAAAGAGGAGATCGAGAACTTCCATGAGACCGATTGGATCTTGCTTCACAGTAAAAGCTAGGCTCTGACTACTGGCTGTCGCTTTGACTTTGTGTGCTGACGTCTCATCGGCTGTTCTCAGTTCATGAGACACACACAGACTCGGTCTTCGAAACTGAGACACGCCTAATGGGTGCGAATGGCTGTGCAACATGGAAGTGACAGCATCACAATTTATCATCAAACTCGTAAGAGTTGCACCATCATTCGTATCAAATGTGAGTAGAGAGGCCTTAAGTCCATCTCCCAAAGTCTTCGCGCTCAGGTTGACTGTCTCAAGCTCAATGGATCCCTTGACTAGCTCAAGAGCAACATGATAAGCTGTCGATGATTTCTTCGGTAACTTTGCGGCTTGCAAAACTGGGTTCTGAATAGGGGGAGGAGCCTGGCTCTGGCTTCTGTGATATAACCGCAAGATATCATCGGCAAGAACACAAAGTTCCCAGTTCAAGTTGATCGATGCATCGCCACAGCACAGATTCAAAACAGTCACAGGTATTGTTCCTAGGACGGCGGTAGTAGGGTCCCCCAATTTTCTCTCAACCCTTGCACTAAGGTCAACAAGACCAATTCTGTTTTGTTTCGGGCCCGGATCAAGTATGAGGCAGATCTTGCCAAGCTTGCAAGCGCCGAGGAGAGGGTATGCTTCTTCGTCTCCGTGATCATCGGTTCTTACATCACCAAATATTTTCTTCAGCAGGAGAGTGTCTGAAACATTTCCCAAATCCCAGTTTCTCCACCTCTCAAAAGAGCTCACTACACGTTGAGCCGCATCGGGCGGAAGGGTTGGCGATTGACTCCAGCACTCTTGGATCAAGCGAGATTTCTCCAGTTCATTCTTAGTATCCCAGATCTGGCGAAGTCGTATTATCATCTTCCAAGAATCTACAGTCCTCAAATGCTGGTTTGCAGATCTTAGAACAGCGGAAGGCCGTATAAGGAATGAAGGGTCATTTGTTGCTTCACCCAGCTGCAGCAGGCGTAGAACAAAGTATCTGACGCAGGTAGAATGACGTTGATTGGCCTCTGTCAAGAGCCGCTCCAGCTCAGTAGCAACATTGCCTGTGCGATGAATCAAAGAAGCCAAATACTCGATCTTGCCTGACGCGGTTCTTCCCTCGACTGAGCCAATGTCGGCATCAAAGTACGTGATTTCTTTAGCCCCTAACGAGACCCTTACTCCATCTATTTGGAGTACGACGGCTGCTTGTGGTTTCTGGACAGACGAAAGGCGCTCTGAGGCTGACATCTCGACAGAGCCTAGACGAAGATCTATGGAAGTCCTAGAGTCGGCAATACCTTGCTCTTTCGTAGTTCGCGTCACAACAGAGACTTTAGAAATCGTCAAGTCATACTGGTCTAGTTCTTCTTCAGATGGATCTGGCGAATCTAATGTTGATGAGTTGAGAAACCTAACGTTGATTTTAGGTGATTTGATCATGAGGTCAAGCATTTCCCCTTTAATAGGAGCTTCTTTTCTAGCTTTGAAGATTTCCGTGATAGTGTTAGATTGGAGAGAATCTAGCACATCTTCAGGCTCAGTTGGTTGTAAAGCGGCCATTAAGATAGTCGCATGGCGAATAGCCTCAGGGGTGATAAATGCACTTATTCCAGAGGGGAACTCGATAATAGTACTCGACTGAGCATGATTTTCGCTAAGGTCAATCGGATCGATATCGTTCAACTCCACTTTCAATCTATCAAAAAAATCTTCATCTTCATCTTCAATGGGTGGAAAGGTCGCATCTCTAGAATCGGGTCTGACGCCCTCTAAGGGAAAGTTTGGGGTAAAATATTGGCTCGAGAAGGCAATCTGGGATTGCTCAGTGTTTTCTTGTGCCGAAAAATCGCCAACAGTACTGTAGAAGGAAGGCCGTCTACCGGGAGAAGTAGAGTTCTCCGCCCTGTCCATTTCAGAGCGAGAGCCCCTCATGGTTGCAGACCTTATCGACAGGCTGTCTCCAAATCTCGATGGCCTGCGTATTTCACGGCGACTGTTAAGGAGACCGATGCTGCTGCCGCTCGAAGAGCTAGTGAAAGAGAGAAACGACCTTTGGCGAGTCACACTCCGCGAGTGGGAGCTCATTGAGGCCTTATCGTATTCAATCTCAGTGAGGGGAGGGGGGGGAGGAGGCATGCACTGCGCAGGAGGGTCAACTTGTTCGGGGATTAAATCGCCACCCGTACCACGGAGGAGAAGGAACGGCGTCCTGTCTGTTCGCTGATCCTCGCGGTAGATGAGATCTTGCTGAATTTTACGTTCTTCCGAGAAATGATATTTCCTTCCGATGGATGCAAGCCGAATATCTGTTCTTAGATATGCTTGAGTTTCAACAGGGTACTGTGGGCGTGACTTGTGTCTCGCTGCTGAGTCTGCATTTATGCATGACAGCTGAACGTTCGGTATGAGCACGTTAGCCCGCTTTGAATAATGCGAACGAGCCCAGTCATTGCTGTTGATGTCGATGGTATCAGTAGAGAAGGAGAACACACTCTCCTCCACGTGTATCCAAAGGCGGATTGACTGGACGGCAACTCGAACAAATGTCACGTCGTAGAAAATTAGAGAAGAATATGGAACCACGGCGTTCTCCACATCATCAAAAGTAAATCCAAATGCAGGTCCTGCTTTGGTTAAAGCGGCTAAGAAATCAGTTGTGCACTCTCCAGTGACTGCACCAACAGAAACATCCCAATTGCAAAGGTATGTTGGCTCTGATGGAGGTAGACCGAATGTGCGGTGGCCAAACAACCGAACGCCATCAACAAATAATTGCGTATTAGAAGATGATACACTGGGAGAATCCAGATTGCTCTCTGAGCTGCCCAGAGACAAGCTCAGTGGACTTAGATCAAGTTCCATATCCATATAGTAGTTTGTAAAACGCAGGTCCAGGGATAAAGAGGCCAATTCACCTTGCACATAGCACTTGGCGGAATAAATATTAGTAGGAATCAAAAGGCGAGGGTCGTCCAGCTTGATGGCCAAAATCACGTCAAGATCATTGGATTTT
Organism: Trichoderma polysporum; assembly: GCA_030278935.1. Lineage (NCBI taxonomy): Eukaryota > Fungi > Ascomycota > Sordariomycetes > Hypocreales > Hypocreaceae > Trichoderma > Trichoderma polysporum. The sequence goes on along the minus strand of JARFTM010000112.1, from coordinate 22,309 downwards.
TTATTAGGGGGGCGGACAGCCGGCTCAGCATCTGGATTTTGCGCTTTGGCCTGTAGTTGCTCCTGATATTCATCTTGGGTTCTGAAGTGTACGTATTCACCAAAATAATTATCCTTGAGTAGCATAAAGTACCGAACAACGAAGCCGTAGAGGTAAACGCAAGGTGACTGGGCATGGATATTCAAAACCAAAGTATCCGTATTGGCAGGAGAGGTCGTTGCGTTATATTGATAACTTCCAATAACCCCTAAGCCTTCAATGTGTCCTAATTCTTTGGATTTCAGAAATGTGGCTTGCGTATTCGACTGGGAAGCGTGAAGTGCCAGGTCAAGAGTGTCAGCTCGTATATCGAAAGGAATGCTGTTTCTGTTCGGCCGAAATTTATCAAGGGGTATACAGGTTTCGGCTTTCAGTTCCGGGCTGGAAAGAATAAGATATGTGTTATCATCCATTGCAGTCGCTTTGTCGATGATATTCTCATCGTTGACATTGAGATAAATTTTCACGTTTTGCAAGCTGAGGTGAAGATGGTATAGAAACGGTGTGAACACAAGATACTCCGCAGGAGGCCCCGCTGCCCAGTCGTCAACCAGGTCAACAATCAGAAAGATATGATCCCTCAAAAGATACATGTCCATGCCATCGCAAGCTACGTTAAAATTCCAGTTGCGCAGCGTGTTCCATGAGAGGGGGTTTGAAAGATCGCAGGAGATTTGCTGAGGACCGGACCGCCAGAGTACGTCATGATTGACGCTGCTCCACAGCTCAGTACTCGGCAGGTGAACCGCCAGTTTGTTCTTATAGCCAGCCGAACTCGCGACCATGTCCATATAATATCTAATAGTCGAGTTTTGGGGAAGCTTGAATTCGAGCCAGCCAGAGGGACGAAGCTGGACCGCTTCGCTTTTGGAATTTTTCTTGCCCCTATTCCGATGCTTGCGCGTATTGCGATTCGTTTCTTGCTTGACCAGTGGCTCTTTACCACGCCAACGCCAGTTTTTGGACTCTTCTCTTATAGGGATACGCAGCGTGACTGTATCTTCCAGTTCTACCAGTAAGTCGAACTGCGTAGGCACTCTCCATGCACCAACCGGAAGCGGCCCTGTGGCAGTGCCATCTTTGGAGAGTGAAGGCACAAAAACACGTTGTAGATCGGCCCTTTGCCGATCGGCCCATGGTCCGTAGTTCATTGTCCCTCCTTTCACTGATAAATGCACTCCCCAGGCTGGTGGCTCTGATCCATTGACGTTGAGGGAGGGATTCATTTGCCTCTGGCGATGAGCATCTTCAGTTACCTTACTGACAGCATCCCAGTATACAGTCAATTGACAGGCCGGGCTATCGAGAATGGTTGTAACTGCAGCATATTCAACGGAGGACCAGCGAGTTTTATCGTCTATATCCTGATCGTCGAGATACCGTGATAAGCCTTGCCATTGGATAACTCCAGGAACCTGGGCTGACACAGCACCCCCTCCAGCCCGGGCGTCGCTTGAAAACGACTCCACAGACCTTCGCCAGTACGGCACCAAATTTCGCAGGGAGCTTAGCGCTTTGCGTCTATGTTGACGGAAATAAGACTTCCTTGGAACATGCTGTGGTTCTTGAGGAACGCTCTCTCGCTCCCGTTTAGCTCGTGCGGCCTGGTCTTCTTTATAGTCCAAGTTGTCCAGCATTTCCACCACGGGATGCTCCAATTCAATCTTAAATGTCTGCCTATATTGATCCACGGTCTTTGTCTCCAAAGCATCAACATCTCCAGAAAGAGAATCGGTTTTCACAATGAGGATTGCCTTGGTATTGTCATTTCCGAATACCGCCGCAGCCTTCTGACATTCGATCTGGATAGGAAACAGTTTGAGGATAAAAGGTAGTTCTGGACTTTCGTCGTCTGCGCTCTCGTCGCTGGTTTTGCTTTTAGAGCCAGTGCTAGGTCGGCTTCCCATTTCCGACTTCCCATTTCCATTCAGTGCCCTATTACTCTTTTCATTGGATGTCGGGTCTCGTTCTCGTTCGGACAGATCATCTCGATTCGTATTTCGCGATCGTAAACCTGCGTCTCCTTTCTCATCAAACACTCCTACGCTTGAACTTGAGCCGGATGAAGTTGGGTCGATGATACCAGCAAGGATCGAGTCGTATGCTGGACTGCGATTGTAGACAAACCACTCCAAACCAACGAGGTTCACGTTTATACGACATGGTAAAGCTGCGTTCCTCTGTCTTTCTGATCCCGGTTTCTCTCCTTCTCTATCCGACGCGAATATGTCGGCCTCTCTCACGCGGCGCAACCAATATCGCCAGGTAATATCTCCATGCTGCACACAAAACGTTTCGTTCGAGCCGTGGTATCGCAAGCCCGTGAAAAATATTCGACCAGCCAAAAGGGATACTTGAAGCGCCTTGATGTCGAGATATATGCGGTATCGATGCCAAGTCCAGGTTCTGATACCATAAGACACGATGGAGCCAAACAATCGGTTGAAGTATAGCAAGAAGAATATGGCGAGGATTGCAGAAATGATTAGAAAGATCAGGAACTCGCTGGACAGAAGTACTTAGTGGCTGCACAGCTGTTGGTACACTCCAGAATCACTTACTAATTGAAGCCCGGTTTTGGCTGAGTGACCGGAATTGCATCACCTGGGCTCAGCAGTTGATCCATCTCGACGAGAGCTTCGCGATCAAGCTTCCCCACGCCCACCAGAGATCCAATACCATTGTCCGTAGCCGCTGCTCTCCGAATGTCAGGGATTATCGTGAAAGGCGTCGATTGATGCTTAATCCTAGACCAATCCTCTTCTGCATGACTCTGAGGCTGCGACGTCTAGGAGATGTGTTTCGGTGACGTGGGAATAGAATGTTGGCGTTGAAAGACGAATGGGATTCCACGGTTGGGGTTTGGGATTGACGTCCACCTCCCAAAAGCAATTACGATGCCCCCTACGAAACACTAAAGCTACCCGCTAAATTGCCATTTTCAGCAGCCTCCATTCGCCACGGTCCACTAGCGGCCAGTGGAGCCTTATGCACGAGCTAAGCAAGCCGCAAGGCATGCTTTGTACATCATCTGAAAGTATTTCCGCGCCGAGCACGGGTGGGCGGGTACCTCCCCCGGGCCCAAGCTCCGACCGCGAAGCCCAAGGAGCACCAGACCTCGCTATTACAGATCGATCTGATCTTGTGAGCTTCGTCACCATTTAACCTCTTTTTTTCTGGTCTTTGTTTTAGCCACGAGACCTTCATCATCGCTCCGAGAGCTTTGGCTGAAGCGCAAATTTCCTTGATTCTAAGAACGCAGCACGCGGGGCATAGCCATGACCTAAACAGCCCACTCCCTACTCCGCCCAGACTCTCCCTCAATCTTCCTCAGAGAGTCGCGTCGTCGCCATCATGCCTGATCTGGGCACCGGCCAGAAGTTTACCACCGCCACCACGGTGGTCGCGGGTGTCGCGTCTCTGGCAGCAACGGTGCTATCAGTGATGTAAGCTGTGCTCTCTTTCCGCCGACCGTGGAGCGTCCTAATCAGTGCCTTGGCAGTTCTATATGGCTACAAGCAAAGAACTATCGCAAGCCGCTACTCCAGCGCTATGTCGTTCGCATCCTGCTGATGGTCCCGATCTACTCGATCTCATCGTGGACAAGCATGATTTCATTACGGGCCGCTTCATTTGTAGACCCGATTCGAGATATCTATGAGGCGTTTACTATATATACCTTTTTCCAACTTCTGATCAACTACATGGGCGGGGAGCGTTCTGTCATCATTATCCCCCACGGTCGGGCTCCCGTCCATCATCTATGGCCCATGAACCACGTCCTACCCAAGGTTGACATCTCGGACCCATATACGTTCTTGGCCATCAAGCGGGGCATTCTTCAGTATGCATGGCTCAAGCCTATCCTCGCTGTCGCGGCCATCGTTATGAAGGCTACAGGCACTTACCAGGAAGGATACATCGGAGCTAAATCCGGTTATTTCTGGAGCGGCATAATTTATAACATTAGTGTCACAGTCAGTCTGTACTCGCTCGGGCTGTTTTGGGTCTGCATGCATAAGGATTTGGTGCCATTCCGACCTGTCCCCAAATTCCTGTGTATCAAGCTCATTATCTTTGCTTCATATTGGCAGGGGTTTTTCTTATCAGTTCTTGTCTGGCTTGGCGCTATCCCCGATGACGTTCAGGGTTACACGCGCGACAATCTTGCAGCGGCCATTCAAGACGCTCTTATCTGCGTGGAGATGCCGATTTTCGCTGTAGCTCACTGGTATGCCTTTTCCTGGCATGATTTTGCCGACAATAGGATCCAATCGGCTCGCATGCCAATCAACTATGCTTTCCGCGATGCGTTTGGTATCAGGGATCTCATTGAAGATTCCAAGGAGACTTTTAGAGGAGACAACTACGGCTACCGGATATTCGACTCTGGAGACAGGATCATGGCGCACGAAGATTCTGGATCAAGAGTTGCTAGGCTGAGAGAAGGCATGCGATATGAACGAGGAGGTAAAGGGAAATATTGGATTCCCAAGCCGGGAGAGGTAAATGCGACAGCCCCATTGCTGGGCAATGGGAATGGAGCGTCTAGCTCCAGCCGCCCCGATCAACTTAATGAGAACACTCATGGAACATTTGAGGAACCAGAAATTGATGCCGATGACGAGCGTCTGTATGGCAAGGCCCGACAGCTGGAATATGGGGATTGGAACGTAAGTTGGCGCCGTGTTTTTTTTTTTTTTTTTTTTTTTTTCAATGTGCTAACCCTGCGGGAACAGTACCCAGTCATTACTGCGAGCGAGCCGCTCAGGGAGCGTTACGCTTCCTGGGCAAGCAGCTCAGAAACGAGGATTCTCACCTCCTACACACACACCACCAGTCCTACACACAGCGATACAGCCGAGTCATCGCACCAAAGAGGCAAACAGACTGACTCAGAGCAGCCACCGCCAGTGATTGTTATAAAGAAGAAGAAGAAGCCAAAGAAGGTTGTACAACACCCGGATCCTAAACCATCTGATTTACTATCCGATCGGGAAGACCAAGACAACGCTAGAGCAACACAGAGCTACGACGGCAGCCATAGCCCGGCCGCTGAAGAGCACGAACCATGGGCCACCACAGAACGTAACGACGCGCGCGAGAGTGTATCCAGTTACCAAGTATCAGACTCTGACGAGTTCCGCAACGTTTGGGACGGAGATAAATAAGCGACGTCGGTTTACCTCATTGTTATGGAAAACTGTTGGAAGAAATTCAGATCTATATGCCTATTACTACCCTGGTCAGACAGGCATAGCGAGGCGTTCTTGGGTGGTCGGAAATAAGGGAGGGGGAAAATACCAGATTTTTTTTTTTATGTATGCGGATATACACCACTTATATACCAGCCCGCTATGCATTCCAATTACTACTATCCTGTTTTATTCTTTTTTACTGTTCACATGACAGCTTTACGACTTGAGCACGTGGACAAGAGATGCACTTGTTGAAGCGGGTATTAGTTATTAACATTCACAATATACTATGTACTATTTGTATCTTTGTTTTTTCCTTTTTTTCTTATTTTTTTTTCCTTCAGTACATCCAAATCAGGAGCTAGGTCCCTTGGACATGCCAATCAATATTTTCTTCGCATCAGCCGCGCTCACACTTCCTGGATTAGGTGGTGTTGGGCCGGTGGTCCAGTTACTCGGCGAGCTGCCAAGCACAAAGTCGAGCGTTCCTCCATTTGCAAAGATGTCATACCAGCTCGCCCAACCCTTATTCCACGGATTACCATTGAGCTTGAGTGATTGAACGTAGTAGACATCCTCGCTACCGCCAGTAGTGGTAATCTTGAGGGTTTTACCACCACCCAAGGAGATGGTCAGGTCAGTGAACCAGGGAGATCCAATGAGGAAGGTGGTCTGGCCAGTCATGGGAAACAGGCCGATCATGCTCCATAGCAGCCATGACTCCATGGCTCCGGCATCACTGTTACCAGGCAGGCCACCTGGTGTGGGGCTGTAGTACGATTTAGCAATGAAGCGGCTACGTAAAACGGAAAGATCTTGTCTGTTGACGTAGTTATACAGATAAGGAGTCGCGAAACTGGGTTCGTTTCCGGGGTTGAAAATTGTGCTGCCGAATGCACTGTTGCCGGAGTAGATACCGGGCTGGAAGGTCATCTCAAGACGCTTAACAAAGGTGTCTGTCCCCCCACAGTATTCGATGAGAGTGCCCAGATCGTGATGAGCGTTGAAGGAGTACTCCCATGGGAGAGCCTGGTAGTATAGGTCTCCCCAGTAGCAGCCGCCGCAGGAAATGGGATTTTGAGCGATGAAGCCACTGGTATTTCTTGGGCCGAGGAAGCCCGAAAATCCAAGTGCAGTCATGTTGGTATTCCAGTGGTTGCGCCAGTTGTGCGATCTGTTAAAATACTTTTGGAAGTCATTCTGACGACCAAGACCGTTGGCAACGGTAGCCAACGAAAAATCATTCACCGCACTACAGAGGGTTAGAAAAATGAGGTGAATGCCGCAAGAGAAAAGGTAGGGGTAACTTACTACTCAACCGCTCTGCTTACAGATCTTCCAAACTTAGGAGTGATATAACCATATGCCAACCAATCTGGCAGAGCGCTTCGCCCTTCCTTAGTTGAGCCCGTAAGGTCTCGTGTATCGTTGTTGTTGACCGGAACGACTTCAGCATTCTTCACCATGGAGGCATAGGCACCTTCCCAGTCGACCTTGCCGCGCACACCCTTGACAAATGCGTCTGCGAAGACGTTGTCGCTGTTTGAGCCTCCCTGGACTGCGCCATTCCAAAATGAGGAGCGAGCGTCGGAGACATAGCCTTCGTTGCGATAGATATCTATCATAGATCTCAGAAGCTCTTCATGGTATGTTGGCTGAAGGATGTGAAGCAGAGCGGTTGTGCAGCGATGCTGTCGAGACAGTTAGTCGTATATCATATGAAAAACCAATCCCGAGGCTTACTGTGTCCCAAAAAGTGAAGATGTCATCATAGTAGGGTTCATCAGAGTCCCAGAGAGGATTTTCTCCAGTCTTGTTTGTAGGGAGTAGATGCATGAAGTACAGGGCTGAATAGAGCTGGTTCAGCTTAGTGACATTAGTATCGGTTGTTGTCACCTTGGATAGGACCTGCGAGTTCCAAGCATCACGAGTTCCTTGGCGAACAGTCGCAAGACTGGTTCCCTGGGGAATCTCTGTGTTGACATTGGCACAAGCTGAAGACTCTGAGATGAATGAAACTCCAACCCTAGAGACCACTGAGGTTTGCTGGAACGTGAATAGGGCGCCCAGTCTCGCGGTCTGGGAGCTATAGCTGGTCTTGTTTGCAAATTCAGCCAGAGTTGACGTATTCAGACTCGTTCCAATGAAAGTTTTGTACGAAGCTGGGGCGTCAAAGTATCCACAGAAATAAACTGTCCAAGGACCAGCTCTGTTCCATCCCTATATTCATCTTAGCAAGACATCCAGGTTTTAAAAGGGGCGGCGGTATCTTAGCCCACATTGTTATAAGTTCCGGAGCCAGTGTAATAATAAGACCCGGCGTCAGTGTCCTCCTCAACATTAATGCTGCCTCCTAAGAAATGTTGTTCCAGCCCTTGACCACGGTAGGATGACAAGACGTGAGACACGTCAACAAGGACATTAAGGTCCTTGGTGATGTTAGGAAATGTGTACTGAAAAATGCCCGCTTTGTTGGTAGCCGACATTTCTAAGACAGTACCAGAGCCAAGACTTGCTTTGTAGTAGCCAATTTCGGTATAATCAGGCGCGGCACGAGTGTCATTTATAGCGTCACTAAGGGGGTTTGTAACCGTCCCTACAACAGGCATCTGAGCAACGACGCCGTATTTTGGTGCGCCTCCAGTGCCACTCTCATGAAGCATGGTGAAGCCCGTGAAGTTGCCATTCGAAAGATACCCTGAGTAGGCATCGGTGCCCGAGTAAAGATCGGGACCGAGCTTGACCATGCCCAGTGGTCGAGAAACACCCGGAAAGGTGTTTCCGCCATTTGTTTCTCCAGTCTATACAGAGTCAGTTTGATTCGCTTGAAGTACAGCAAGGCAAGTATACATGATTCGAGCAGTTCACTTACACTGGTCAAGACATAGCTGGCTAAATCAACAGTAGGAATCGCAGCCGAGTTGGCTAATGCGATCAAGGGCAGTAATAATATCAAAGAATACATTGCGAGTATAAGCATGCACACTCCAATAGATACAAGGAGCATGTTGGCACCGACAACCCGTCAATCTTGTTCATCGCACTGGACTTATAGGCAATTTCTTGAGCCACAGATCTTCATGGATCTCACCCCCTCCTTGGCAAAGTGCCAAGGCGGAAAACAGACGCCGCAATGCATGCTCCGCACGAGATGTTGCAACATTGCACGCACGGTTGCAACCAGAACTGAATACATTCGAATCACGTTCTTGGTGGTTGATCATGAGTGGGCGGCGCCTGAGAGACAACGTGGGATGCGCATGCCCCCTGAATGGCCAAAAGGCCCAGCGTTACGCTGGAATAGGCAAGACGCCAATTTAGAGATTCCGGGAGAGGCATTCAAGTACCGATGTGGCACAAGATTAATGTGTATCGATCGTCAGATACTGACTGTCAAAACAGGCACAAATCACGCTTTACACAAACGCGCGGGACGACAAATCAGGATAAAAACAGTGCTGAGTCTTGGGCCGGGGTTGCCTTTCCGTGATAGCATGTCTTACAAGCTCATCAAAGCCATAATCAAACAAAGCCCGCTTGAGCCGCACATCGAGCTGTTGAAGCCGACGAAAGACATCAAAAGGGGCACGCGCCGATTAGAGTGATGCTAGTAAATATGGTTATGTCGTCTGACATGCGACCCTATTAATAGGCAGCTTTACGAACATGGCCTGGCCTGGCCTTGCCTTTGAGGCATGCGATGCTGGAAGTGATAGGAGAAGATTAATAAACGTTACCTGTTTGGTACCCAGCCTGTGGAGAAAATGAAGAAAAATAAGAAAAATAAGTCTGTTCTTGGCTACCTTTGCAAAAGATTAGTACAATATTGATAAAAGATATTACATGATATATACTTCCATTATGTTGATTGTTTAACCTTGTTACAGGGTATATGGCAAATGGGTTACAGCCCTGCGGGGTCATAAGCCGGGAGAGGCGTCCATTCTAGCTAGCCTCGAGGCACTTGGATCTCGTGGCGGAGACCTTAAGTGAGCTAGACCCAGGAACGCTGTGTGAGGTTCGGGTCGGGATGGAATCTCGGGTGATTGTGTCGAAATGTCGTGATTTGGATTTGTACTTGTTACTTGGTCTTGGGGTTACGGAATATTATCCCAAGCATATCTACGGAGTACGCACCGGCATTCTCAGGATTGGTATGAAATGAAACTAGGCGAATTCCCAAGACAAAACACCAACATCAGATGAATAATGTCCATATACTGAGCGGGAGAACTCACCAGCATGGAGGTAGTATTCGTTATCGTGCCATCTATATGGACTCCCCAAGCCACGTGCATGCGAGAACAAAAGTGCAAAGCCAATTTTATTTGGGTGTGCTAAGGTAACATGCTAGGCCACAGTCCCATCTCATCCATCAATGTGACTGTGACTGACTGGCAGTACTTACAAGGTATGCAATACTCACTGGTTTCTGCTGCCTTGGTATGGATAATGTAGCGACTCGTATACTGTTTGTAAGTAGGAACTTCGATCGCCATCTAAACTATATGAAGAGCTAATGCACTCTAAAGCCTATGCGAAATTATTGACCTCAGTCCTAGAGCATGTTTACCTTAACATACAGTCGATATTTGCTCTGAAAGAGATAGCGGGGGTCGTACCGATTTCAAAGTCTAAAGCATGAACGGAATAGGCCGGGCAAAGAGAGCATCTTCGGATCGGGGGATTTCAGCCAATCTCCTTGTTGAGTCGGATTAACATAGGGCCGGCACCTTATCCAAGTGGCCTGCACAAAAGGAGTGGCCACACAAAAGTATTCGGCTAAGGGTGGCAAATTTAATACGCACACTCTCAACGCCAAACTGCTGAGACCGTGTCTGTTCTTATTGTTGACATGTATGTGCGTATTTCTCGTGCAGGCCCTCTTTTTTTTTGCATACCGCTTTGCCACCAGCACAGGCGGTCTGGAAATATTTTGTCGATAACGCGGGCAGAATCCATTAGGCCCACGTCAGAACCGTACTGCTGCTGCATTCCGCCTTTTCTGCCACTCGCCAGGCAATAGCATCATCGTGCACAGCCAACAGGCGGTATTGAGACGCCAGGCCCTTCTGCGCAAGACACGGTGAGCCGAGTGTCTCCAATCGACAGTCTTGCGCAATGGGTCGCAAGCCGAACCCCCTCATCCTCGAGTATTTCGTCCGCGGGCCCAAGCTCAACGACAACAGCAACCGCTATCCGCACACCTGCAAGCAATGCGGCGAGAACTTCCCCAAGGGCCGCATCGACAGCCTGACGACGCACATCACCAAGAAATGCCCTGCCATCTCCGACTCGGACCGCATGCGAGCGTGTCTCGAGCTTCACGGCATCACCACCGCGAGGACGCCGATCGAGCGTCAGCCTCAGGGCGGGGCTCAGGTCAATGGACAGCCGACCGCCCAGCTGGCATTGCCTCAGGGATGGAGTGCCCTCGAGACTCTCGCCGAGGCATCGCGCCAGGTCGATCTGAATGAAAACAATCGAGTCCAGAAAGCATCCGATACTCCTACTCCTGCCAATGGCGGGGGATATGTGCCTGATCGACTGGAGTTGCAAGAGCAGTTCACTCTGGAAAATCCTCCTGCAACCTATGATAGCCGTCCTCAAACAAGCACTAGCCTTAAGAAAGGTAAGCATCAATCACCTTCTAGTATACCGCTTTTCGAGTGTGGGAGCTTAGCTGACTTGTGCTTTCTGCAGGCAACGTTGCTGTGCAGGTGGCGTCACCGACTCCTGAGCTCTCACCGGAAGAACGTCTTCAAGCTCTCCTCCCCGCTAGTGAAGCGTCGCCAGATACTTCCAACATATCCGTTGCCGTTGCCGCGACGGCCCGCTTAAATCCATCCTTTCTCGACCCCCAGCTTGTCACTACCGATATCCCGTCGACCTCATCCCCTCCAACAGTAGAGTCTCAAGCAAGCATCGACCCAATGCCAGCCGCCCCTTTACCCGCCTCCCTGCCCGATACGAGTGTTTCCCAGCCGTGGGGCGAAATGACATACTTGACTACCACTACCCCCATTCCGCTACTCACAGAGAATTCTCCTGCACTGCCTTTAATGAGCCGTGGTGGTATCCGTATGGATACAAGCGATGGATTTATCAACGGTAGAGCACGTCATGCACGATCGAGGTTTACTCCTGCCAGGCGTAAGGAAGTTCAGGAAGTACGAAAGATAGGTGCTTGTATTAGATGCCGGATTTTGAGAAAGAACTGTGGCAAAGGAACCCCTTGCGATACCTGTCGCAAGGTCTTGGCACCCCGTGTCTGGAGGACTGGGTGTGTCCGTACTCGACTGCACGAGCAGCTCGACCTATATGCTGCTGGTGTTCAGGTCGTCCTCTCCCAAAACCGTATCAATCTCATCAAGGATCAGCTCAAACTCACCAACGATGGAAGTGTGATTGAAGTATCACACTTTCCCGAAGCAGGCAAAAAGATTGTCTTTGGAGCCTTGGTGTATCCATTAGAACCAAACGAAACTCAAGCGGAGGCTCGCGGAAACAAGAACCCCTTTCATCAGGTCATCATGATTGACCAAGATTCAGAGGATATCCCAGCCAAAGCCGAGGCGTATATGCGAGACGTGCTGGCCACTTTTATTGAGCGCGAGCCGTCAAAGTTTATGAAAGTAACTCTCGAGGCTGCATACCAGCAACTCTCAAAGGGAGAAGATGACCTCCTCAAGAAGGCCTTGGAGCTTTGGGGCCTCGTTGAGAGTATTGATCGCGAACGGCAATGGACTATCCTAGAGAAGCCCAGCACTGAAGGCGAGGAGCCGAGATGGATCAAAGAAGCGCAAAACGAGAACGATGCAGATATCTACACCATGATTTGCATGCAGCTCAATGCTGCGGCTGAGCGAAAGGCTAACAGCACCTCCAAGAGCCTGTTGAATCACATGGATAGGCTGCTCACGGACAGCAAAACAAAGGTCGGCTTCAAGATCTATCTCACTGCCATTATCTTCCTCAACTGTGTGGAAAAGTCAACTTGGGCTTTTAAGGCTTGGGAGCAGGATCATCTTCGCCCAGGCTGGCCCCTTGAGCGCGACCCAAGCGTTTTTACTCAACAGGGCGGCAACTTGGCTGGATTGCTGAAAATGCTCCTATCTATTCGCAAAGCATTACCCCAAACCATGCGGCGTCTAGACGGAAAATTGACTGTCCAGGATAGAGACCCAGACATTACAGAATACTTTAATAACCTTGATCTTGATTGTAAGTTTTCTCCATACCATATAACAATTCCAAATTGTATTCTAACCATATCATAGTCGACGCCATTGAAACCCGCCAGAAAGGCTCACAATTTTCTCCTGCCGACTCCCGTTCCCTCGAACTGGCGTTCTGTTCACACCTTCTCCTCCCCTACCCCCCGGCCTAAAGGCCCACGAGATACGAGACTATGACCTGACGCATATTTTTTTTTTTTCGTTTTCATTTCTTCATCAGTCTTATTTATCACCGTTGTGTTATCCTGCGATTTAGATGATTAGGACGACTTTGCCTCACTGGCGTGGAGAGGAGTTTTTTATTTTATATCTTGAAACTAAGCGAAGTTTCTGCGCATTTAGACGGCGGAAAAGTACAAAAAGTACACACAAACACGAACACGAACATATTCACGATATGGAGGAACTATTTCAGGGCAAACTTTAAACTCCCTTTTTTCTTCTAAACGATCTTCGCATGACTCGGCGTTGGTTCTAGTCCACGGTTTATTGGGCTCTTTATTTACAAAAGCGAGACACAAAGCATGATAGATGGTCTGCACGGGTTTTCCTTTGTAGGAGGATGGATCTCTATTTCTTTTCCTTCCCTTCTTTCTTTTTTCCTTTTAATCAGTTTTTCATAGAGCGATGGCGCAATTTATGGCGTTGTGACGCCGCACAGCCCACGCGAGCTGGTTCTTGAGACTTTTCGGTGCTTAGCAAAATTAAAAACGGCCAAATTCACATCAATGGGACGATATAATAATATATGATTATTCTCTCTCTTTTCTTAATCGTGTTTCTATCTCCAGATTTCCAACTTCTCATTATACTCTATCTTCGTGAATTCCTATGCTTCAAATATACCCGTAACCGAACCCCTAGGTCGGCGACATGCTTCCACTATCTACACGCGAGATACCCGTCGCCGCCCGCTTCGGCTTCTTGAAGCAGGCGAATTCGTTCTTGCTTGCCTCCCTGAGCTTCTTTAGCACGTTGCGCATCTCGGGCAGTTCGTTCTGAAGTCGTGCGCGGGCGTCATTGTCCGTGCGGCTGTCCAGCTCTTGGTAGATTTGGCTTTGCAGCTCAGAGGCCTTGTCGGTTGTGTAGTGGCTGAGTGTCTGCGCAATGAACTCGACGTCGAGGGTAGCTTGGATAAGGGCACTGAGGGAGTAGCGCGGACGTTTGCGGAATGCATCTAGCAGCTGCAAAGACGTTTGCTCCAGTAAGAAACTAAGAACCTGAGGCGTCAGAGAGGCGGCCGTGGTAGAGACTTGAGAGTGGACGAGCACAAGCGTCAGGAGAGTCTCGTATACGTATGGCTTTGCCGTCTGAGGTCGTTCGCCTGATGCGGGGGCCCAGTCAGGGTCGGCGAGGCCAGAGAGGATGATTTCACGGAGCTTCTCGGTAGCCTGCTTAGTGTAAGACTGGAAGAGACGAGCGTCGATCTGGCCGAGCACGTCTTTGATGGTCTTGGACTCGTCTGTAAGTTTGACCGAAAAGGCATTTTCGAATTGCGAGTTCAAGTTGGGAACTACTAGAGATCGCAGTGCTTGCAGGTTGCTCAGTGTGAGGAGCATTCGAACATTCTGACACTGGTGTTAGTTTGGGGGATAACAATAGAAAGATGAAAATTGGAGATGTTCAAGACTTACTCGATCTTCAGCATCAAGCGTACTCTTGCCTACTGAGGACGCAGTTACGGTAGAGACACCCCCTTCTTGGCCAATAGACCATTCATCTTCGGCCTTCTTCACGGATCGCTCTGCATTCTCTACCATGCCGCTTAGAGCTTTGTATAACGTGGTTACATATTGGCTCCGCACCATCTGGAGCAACTTGGCCGGCGGTGGCAAGACAATGTCACCCGCCCCAGGCTTCGACATGGCTTCGGAGATGTAGAGAATCTTCTGCATACCAGTCAGAAGGCCACCCTCAAATACCGCAAAGCTTGCAGGCATCCGCGTAACATCGCCTGTCTCCGCGGACGGCTGCCAATCTTCTATGTACTTCATATTCTCGGCATCTTTGTTCCACGCAGCACAGAGAGCCGTCACGCAGCGTTCTCTAGAGACTCCAGTCAAAGACTTTAGCTGTTCGAGAACTTGGCTGTTTCCTGAGCGAATCGGGTCGATGGTGGCAAGGTCAGACGCACCCGAGCCGACTAAGGCCAACATCCTACAGAGATAGTACACTCCACTGATGGAGTTTGACCAAGGCGGCCAAAAGGCAAGTTTCTCCCATGGCTCACCCTTCTTAGGTGATGATGGCGGTGGGTTGCTCGGATCAAAGTTGAATCGAGGATCCCGTGCAGAAGTCGGACTGAGAGATTGGCCGAATCCGCCAGCGGATGCCGGTGAGTTGGGTGAGAGTGGGAGTGGCGAGAAGACCATGCTAATATCTTCAGGGGGCAGTCCAGCAAAGAAGTCGTAGACGTGTCCTCGAAGCAGATCCACCAGCTCCACGATGCCCTTCTCAAGATCTGTGATGTTACTCTGTGTTAACTGATGATGTCCTTGTGACTCATCATTATAACCTGTAGGTAGTGTCTTCTGAATCCTGCCATCTATGAAGCCCTGCGCGATCTGCCAAAACTCGAGGAGATCGCCAAGAATGCCCTGGGGCGATATGAGGCTACTCAGAAAAGCAAGCATCTTCTCCCATAGCTCAATGACATCCGCGGAATCACTCGAAGTTGGCTTGCTGTCCATGCTCTGTCGACCCAATGTACGGAGATGAGAGGCAATAACTCGACTAGAAGGCTTCTCGCTGGCTGCTAGTCTTCGGCGAAGCACTTCAATCTCTGCTTTAGTGTGATCGGCTGTTGACTGTATCTTGCTTTTAAGATAGTCGTATCGACTTAGGAGCCAGACCCATATCGGGTTATCATCGACACCAAGTTCCAGTAATAGTGTGATGACATCCATATGCTGATCTAGGCCTCGGCCGGCGTGACTCTCGGATTTCGACAGTGTGTGCAAGGAAACCAACCTCTTCCATACATCTCGTTTGAAACTTTGGATTTGGCGATCAACATCGTACCACACACGGGCCGCCACCATGAGTTGATAGAGGTCATCGTCTTCTGGTGCTTCGCGATTAATATTATTTGATAATACGCGCGCGTCGTCCGAAAACTGCCTGGCACGGTTGTATGCTTCCACCAATGTTTCGTAGTCTTTCCTCTTGATGCAATCAGATATTATGGTGCTCAGCTCCAGCGGATCTTTGAATTGGTTTACGTATTTTTGGAAAACCCTCAAGTGTTCCTCCTTTTCTCGACCTCCCAGAGCTGGCCCCCACACATCTTCTGCCTTGGCGGAAACGTCCAGCAGGGGGACTTTGATTCCCAAAACACCATACTCGCTTTCTTTGATAAGAGCATTCTTCCTTCGAGAATCCGACGACAGAGCCATTGGGCTGTTTGGACCAGCCCTACCACCACGTAAGCTTGCTCGGCTAGCATGGCGACCATGAAGTGAAGCCCTACTAGAAGGGCTATTTTCGGTTCCACGGTACTTCATTTCTCTATAAACGTTATCTATAGTCGCTTTCGCCTTGACGAATCTTTCAAAGTTGCTCTCAACGAGTACCTTTAGAGACGCTGACTTCTGATCAATCGACTGTGAAAGGATATCCAAACCCTCGAGCAAGGTGCGCGTGTCAGCGCTGGCATGGATCTGTGACAAGAATAAGGCCGGCGAAAAGGTAGTCGAGGACAGCATGAATCGGTTGCCTATCAAAATGCGATCAGTCCTTGCCGTGACGAATTCGTCCTAGCATGAAGCGGCCATGATGGGAGACTCACGAAGTCGCACATCGTCCTGCACTTGGAGTCCATTTTCTCTCAGTGAGCGGACAACACTGTCAGTGGTACCCAAGGGATCTGGCTCGTCCTTTAACGCCAAGTTGTTGACCCCTCCTTTGCCACCTACTGCGACACCCTTCCCATCGCCAGAGGCCGACTCGAGAGCCTGATATCGCGACTTTTGGCGGCTGTGCTTCTTTGGGTCGCCTTCGTCCCCAGAGGAATCATGCTCGTCCTTCTCCGCGGGCCATTCCGACGGGTATGAGGTGGGTAGCTGGTAGAATTCGAGGATTGTTCGCTCGTAATCGGACATGTTGTCGGAGTCGCTGCAGTCAAGCTAGCTAGCTTTAGGACGGTATGGAGGCAAGCGAAGGAAGCTCATGTATGCTGCAACAGCAGAGCCAGATTATTGTATTTGGTCGTTGGGGATCAGGTCGAGTCTGTTTGGCAGAGCGGTGTAACGACCATTGCTTTATTCAAGCCAACTTGGAGCAGCCTGGCAATCAGCTCCACGATGCGAACGCGCAGCTAGAGCTGATGCAAGATCAGGTACTTTCGGTACCCCGTACCTACTCCGTACTCCGTCCTGGTTTGAGGTACTGCCTGTACTCCGTACTTCGTAGTAGTGCCAGATCCCCTGTCCGTCACCAGCCACACGTCGGGATCTCGCAAGCCACAATTCCTTAGTCATGACGCATTTAGTGCCAGCCGCCAAAATCTGGATCACGGAGGACACCGAGGTTAAAAAAAAAAAAAAAAAAAAGCTGGTATTAAATGCCCACCTCGATTAGGCGTAGCTCGGAGTGCGCAGCCGCAAACCGAACGGATCCGAGACGCCTGACCGAAGCGCCAGAGCGGAAGAAAAGTTCGAATGAGGGAAATTTCACGGGCGAGCCACAACCTTGGTGGCTGGTGCTATCCACTCAGCTTGCGTTTGAGCCACTCGCAGCGCAGCAACCAAGGCTGAAGCGTGCATATCGCCGGCTCTCAGTTTCGCCCGGGCCAAAAAACTTTCAGATGGTTTTGTTTATTAGCGACTTTCCCTTTTTCTCTTATTCCCCTTAGATACAGCCAGCCTCCCTTCTTCTCTCTCTCGGCATCGAGCTTTTATATATACAGATATATATTACACAGAGTCCATCATCACCATGCTGGCCATCCGCTCTCTCTCCAACCCTGCCGCTAGGCACTGCCTGCGAGCAGCTCCCCGCGCTGCCGCCACCTGGTCGATTTCGGTACGAAGCAAGAGGCGCCAGAGAACGGCTTGATGGGAATATTGTCTAACATGAGGTCCAGAACCAGCGATTCTACTCCCAGGAGCGAGTTGCCAAGTACGAGGGTACCAAGGATGCCAATGTACGTCTTCGACACTTAATTTCCGCAAGCCCTTTTCTATCCGCGGCTCTTTCCTGCGACTTGCTGTGTCTCTATGTCACCAAAATCGAGGAGGCATAAAAAATTCACTCAAGTCGCGGAGCTTGGCGCTTGTGCAACTATGCCGAACAAGATACTTACAATGTGGATAGGGCAACTTCCTCGTCAGTTTGATTGAGGGTGATGGTATCGGTCCCGAGATTGCTCAGTCCGTCAAGGATATCTTTGCCGCCGCCAAGGTACGACATATCTGTTCCCATGAGGATAGCCAATTTCCCAAGAAATGAAACACAGATGATGGCTAACAATGAGAACTAGACCCCAATTGCTTGGGAGCCTATTGATGTCACCCCCATTATCAAGGACGGCAGGACCGCCATTCCCGACGCTGCTATTGAGAACATCAACAAGAACAAGATTGCCCTCAAGGGTCCTCTGGCTGTACGTAGACGAGAACGCTTTTTGGATCATACAAGGCTGGAGTGACCGGATGTGACTGGCTGGTCGTATTTAAAGAAGGATTGGTTGTGCTAACGCATTTGTTATACAGACCCCCGTTGGCAAGGGCCACGTTTCCCTCAACCTGACACTGCGACGAACCTTTAACCTGTTCGCTAACCTGCGACCTTGCCGATCCGTTGCCGGCTTCAAGACCCCCTACGACGGTGTTGACACCGTTCTGATCCGAGAGAACACTGAGGGCGAGTACTCTGGCATTGAGCACATCGTCGTCGACGGAGTTGTCCAGAGCATCAAGCTCATCACCAGGGAGGCCAGTGAGCGTGTCCTGCGATTCGCCTTCCAGCACGCCGAGTCCATTGGCCGCAAGAAGGTCCGCGTTGTCCATAAGGCCACCATCATGAAGATGTCCGACGGTCTCTTCCTCAGCGTCGCTGAGCGTGTCGCCAAGGACTTCCCCAACATCGAGTTTGACGCCGAGCTGCTCGACAACACCTGCCTGAAGATGGTTACCGACCCCAACCCTTACAACGACAAGGTCCTGGTCATGCCCAACCTGTACGGTGACATCCTGTCCGACATGTGCGCCGGCCTCATCGGCGGTCTCGGTCTGACCCCCTCCGGCAACATCGGTGACGAGTGCTCCATTTTCGAGGCCGTCCACGGTTCCGCTCCGGATATTGCTGGCAAGGCCCTTGCCAACCCCACTGCCCTGCTGCTCAGCTCCATCATGATGCTGCGCCACATGCGCCTTAACGACCACGCCAACAGGATCGAGAAGGCCATCTTCGACACCCTGGCCGAGGGCAAGGCTCTAACTGGCGATCTCGGTGGCAAGGCCAAGACCCACGAGTACGCTGGTGCCATCATTGCTAAGCTGTAAATTGGACTGGGAAAAAGCAATTTTTTTCATCACTTTTGATACCTCATCATCCCCACCGCAGCTCTGCACCGACGATTAAAAAAACCACCAACCTATCACTTCACACAACCCGCCATCGCCGCGACCCATAGCACCTCATCCAAGTAACTCGGGGCTGCTTCCATCTGAATGTATAACCCGACGCTCCAGTTTGGTCGCGCCATACACCAATTTTTTTTTTACTCTTACAAAAAAACAACTAGGAGAGATTTTATTATTTTATCACGGTTACTCCAAAAGTGTATTGATATATTAGTAGCAAGCATTCAGTACATTTGAGGATCCCCCAAAAAGGAGAGAGAGAGAGAGAGGCGGAAAGGGAGGGAAAAAAGACAAGCGGTTTAGAACATGTATGCACGGACAAAATACTAGAACGGTGTGTCGATGTGTAGGTGTCCAGGTTTCGCTGCTTGGATTCCGCCACGGCACAGCAAAATAATCAAAAACAAGTTTAAAAAAACTCAATCTCTGAAGAGCTCATTTATTATTTGTAATACGGAGTGCTTTGTACGTATGTACCACGTACTCCGTAATCTTCATGCAACGGCCAGGATATCTCTGTCGACATGGCTTCTGTGACACGAGCGAAAAGCGGTGATACAGTTCTTTGTGCCGCATGACAGCCTAGCAAGAGAGAAGAAAAAAAAATGGACCCATAATTAACTGACTTGTTGTTATTCATACCCGAGCGTGGGAAAATGACGTAGTTTGGGTTACATAGCAGCAATTATTGGTTGTACATATACATTTGTGTGTACTTCGTATGCATGCGCAAACAAAATGGCATTCGGGATCTCAAATTCATAAATCGATTACCAAAAAAAAAAAAAAAGCACAGCCACAAGACACACGTTGCCTTCGAAGTCATTATCTCCGAGGCGATCGCAGCGGTAGGTAAGTCCTATTAAGGAAAGCGTTTGCAGTAGGTACGCAAGTCGAAAGAAGATGATGCGTTTACAAGATCAAATAAAGTTTAGAGAAATATATATTGCATTTCAATTCGTCATTTAAAATGAGAAGAGATAACTGCCCAATGTCATAAGCTCAAGGCTCAAACAAGACGACCGAAGGGCGCTAAAAGAGATAGATGGTTTATATAAATACACTACAGTAAATGGCCCAATCTGTCGATAAAACAACAACGCCGGTATCCACACGTAGAAAGGAAGAAATAGAAGACAAAAAACAAGACAAAAATAATGGTGATATGCCGCGCTCGTAAAACAAAACAGGTAGTAATAATAATCGTATCGTAAATCATGACGTCCCAAATCCCCTGTGATACTCCTATCCGTTGGTCCATTTCCGTATCGTGTCGCCAAATTGCCGGCGAAAAAAGGAGTTAATAACGCTCCGGTGCAGCAAATAAGGTAATAAAGAAAATAAGATGAAAGATAAAATAGAAATTTCCATTTCCGGTGATGCTGCTCAAAAAAGGATATCATGTCTTGGCTGGCCGGAAAAGGACAGGCCGCATGGCACTCCGTACCCCTCTCAAATAGAATAAAAAGTTGCCCGAAAACCCAACGCCGCTTCCAATGCAAGTGAGATAGATGGGGCAAAATAAGATGAAAAAGAAAGAGAAACGGAAAAGGACAATTGTCCGAAAGTTCAATTGGGGTGCGTCGTGGTCGCATGATCGAGTTTCTCTCCAAGTGGCTGCGCTGAAGATCATGTACATGCGCTCGCTAAGCCCGTAGCTGCGGTGGCACCTCTCTATGTCGCATGATGGCCGCTTTGTGTAATAGCTGCATTCGCTTGTTTCATGCTCGGGGACGCGAGCAACATTCCAATAGAATGAAACCAGCTATTGGGAAGCTAGTCATGGTGATAGGCTGATTTACTCTCCTCTAGCTGAGAAAAGGCAAGCTGAACATGCCGCTCTTAGACCCTCCGTCCAGCACAGCGCAGGCTTCCATCTCATCATCGGTCCATCGCTTCTGGACCATGCCAGGATGGTAAGTTGATCCTCGACGGTTGGGTCGATTGGGGAAGAAGAGATGCGGTCGGCAGGCCTCGGTGAATCTGGCCCATTTCCAGTCCTCAGGAGACCGACAAGAGCCGAGCTGGTGAATCGCTCTGATGGCGACTCTCCACGACTCGTCGACGCAAGGCTCGATTGTGATGTCATAGTCCATCAAGCACAAGCCGCAGGAGCCGGGAGCCTCGCGGCAGGGCACAAGTCCATCGCCGCCAGTCAACGGCTTCTTCTGCAGCTCAGGAATGTATTGGCGGAAGGCCGAAGAGCCGGAAAAGAACGAAGTGTGCTCGCACAGCTTGAAGTCGCGCGCGCCAGTACACTTGCGGAACTCGACTATATCGGCCTCAGCCACGGTGAAGGTGTAGGTGCGCTGCAAGAACAGCTCATCATCCATCATCTTGGCCGCCGTTGAGCACTGGATAGTCGCTATGTCTCGGTGCTCGCTGTGGTCGACGCACAAGTTAGACAGCGGGACGCCGTGTTCAGACCCGTACAGGTGGCGATTCACAGCCAGTCTGGCATGGGCATAGCTTAGGCCAAAGGGATTGCCGACGGGAGAGAATCGATCCCGGCACACACACCTGGAGAGCTTGTATTTCCCCCCAGTGTCTTCCATTTTGGAGTGAGGTCCACTGGTCTCTTGGAAAGGGTGTAGTTTGTTGCAAGAGGGACAATAGAATGTCCCTCTGCCCAAAGGGTCCTTTTCGATAAGAGGGAGGAACCGCTTCTTCTCGCCAGGACGCATAGTCTTGTAAATCTGTGGGAATAGAGCATAAGTGCTTCGGCAGGCAAGCTTGAAGCTAAGAAGTTCTGGAGCATCCAAGTAGTCTCCAATTAGGAGCAAGACATCGGATGGGGCATCGAGAATGGGAGTTCCCTTGGGCAGCTCTTCATGGACAGAGGTAGCATTGTCGACGGCTGAAGGAGGTGTAAAGGCGCGAAACCAACCGCCTCTAGTCCAGAGATTGGTGAGAAGCTGATCCATATTGAATGTTGGGTGAAAATGGTGACGTCGAAACGGGGAGGAGGCTCTAAGAGATCAAAGCAACTGATACCAGCGAGAAGGCTGTGGGGCTTGTGACGTTTGGGTGTAAGTGCTAGTGTGTGTAAAAGCCAGTAATAGTAATTGTATTGAGTTGCGAATCTCGGGATAGCTAAGTAGCAATAGGTGGATAGTGTTAGGTAGTGAGATTCAAGTCAGAAGATAAAGGTCAGGATTAACTAAGTGAGAGAAAGAGATATAATGAGGCGGGCATCCACGCAGTTTAAAAAAAAAAAAAAAAAAAAAAAAGAAAAAGAACAAGGATTATA